>JAWPHD010020668.1:0-30949 GCA_037043455.1 Cyrtodaria siliqua | reverse complement strand
CCTTTTCAGTCTGACCGTCGTCTGTCATCGTTAATGTTTGCTTCAAACGACCTCCTCAGAAACCGCTTGGCCAATTTTGACCAAACTTTACATGGATGATCCTTAGGTGAATGCTTTTTAGATTTGTTAAAATTAGGTCAGCACGACATCCAAGATGGCTGCCATTACCATCAGGCCTTTTTCTCTCCATTTTGGGAAAAAGACCCTGGACAAATTGGGAAAATTTACGCCGTAAATTTTGCCCAGTTGGGAAAAAATTTAATCGCTTTACGCCTCAAATTGGGAATTTTCATAAGTCAGTTGTACATAAATATCAGGTTGTTTAATTGTCTGGTTTCAATACATGATATATGATTTAAATATTGTTATTTTTATAGTATTTCCTTGTAAACATTTGTATATTTGACCTGACTTTGTAATAAAAAATAAATAAATAAAAATAAAAAAATAAAAAAAAAGGAAGGGGAATTTATTTCAGAATTAGGAAAAAACAACTATTTTTGGCATTGGGAACGGGTCCGATAGTCGGGTCCGATAGTCGGACCCGTGAGAATAGTAGAAAAAGGCCTGACCATATATGGTCGAAACCTTAAAAAATATTCTTCTCAAGAACCGTTGGACAGATTTCGACATTTTTTCTTTCAAAATAATCGTCAAAGCCTACACTATCAAGTTTGTTCAAATGAAGTTCGCGGTGGTCCAAAGTTTGTAAATTGAGATTTTGCATGTTTTCAATAGACTTATATAGGACATGTTCTTCTCTGAAACCACAAGGCACGAGAGCTCTCATGTGTCGCATGTTACATCAGCTTATGGTCCTCTACTTTGTTTGTTCAAATGGCTCCACCCCAGGTGTCAAAGTTTTACATAGACTTACACTTTCACTAAGCCCCACCCCACAACCCCTTACACTTTCACTAAGCCCCACCCCACCAATGACCTTGACTTTAAAGACAACAGAACTTAGTCAAATTTTCTTGGTTAAAGTTTTTGGTTGAAGTTTTTTGGAAGGTATATTTCTCCAATACCGTCAAAGGTATTGGTTTGAAACTCTGTATGAACATTCACTGGGGTAACCCCTTACACTTTCACTAAGCCGCATCCCACCAATGACCTTGACTTTAAAGACAACTGAACTTGGTCAAATTTTCTTGGTTAAAGTTTTTTGGAAGATATATATCTCCAATACCGTCAAAGGTATTGCTTTGAAACTTTGTATGAACATTCACTGGGGTAACCCCTTACACTTTCACTAAGCCGCATCCCACCAATGACCTAGACTTTATAGACAACTGAACTTGGTCAAATTTTCTTGGTTAAAGTTTTTGGTTGAAGTTTTTTTGGAAGGTATATATCTCCAATACCATCAATGGTATTGCTTTGATACTTTGTATGAACATTCACTGGGGTAACCCCTTACACTTTTACTAAGCCCCACCCCACTAATGACCTTGACTTTAAAGACAACATAACTTTAATTTTTCTTGGTTACCCTTTTTTTGGAAGGTATGTATCTCCAATACCATCAAAGGTATTGCTTTGAAACTTTGTTTGAACATTCACTTACCCTTTCGCTAAGCCCCGCCCCTCCAATGACCTTGACTTTATAGAGAAAAGAACTATGAACATTAACATTCACCTTGTACTTACATCATTTTCAACACATGTAAGGTTACATAATATGACGGTCAATTTTTAGCTCACCTGAGCCAAAGGCTCACAGGTGAGCTATTGGGATCACTCTTCGTCCGTCGTCCGTCATCCGTCCGTCGTCGTCGTCGTTAACTTTTGCTTCAAACGACTTCTCCTCAGAAACCGCTTGGCCAATTTCGACCATACTTCACGTGGATGATCATTAGATGAATGCTTTTTAGATTTGTTAAAATTAGGTCAACGCAACATCTAAGATGGCCGCCAGTACCATATATGGTCAAAACTTTAAAAAATCTTCTTCTCAAGAACCGCTGAACAGATTTCGACAGTTTTTCTTTTGAAATGATCGACAACGCCTAGACTATCAAGTTTGTTCAAATGAAGTCCCCGGGGTCAAAAGTGGCTGTGCTCCGGGGGTCCAAAGTTTGTATATTGAGATTTTGCATGTTTTTCATAGACTTACATAGGAAAAAACTTTAAAAAATCTTCTTCTCTGAAACCACAAGGCACAGAGGTCTCATGTATTACATGTAGCATCAGCTTATGGTCCTCTACTAAGTTTGTTCAAATGGTGACCCTGGGGTCAAATTTGTCTCCGCCCCGGGGGTCACAGTTTTACATAGACTTATATAGGAAATATTTTTAAAAAATCTTCTTCTCGGAAACTACAAGAGCCAGAGGTTTGATATTTTGCATTTACTATAAGCTTATGGTCCTTTACCAAGTTTGTTCAAATGGTGACCCTCGGGTCACATTTGGCTCCGCCCCAAGGGTCACATGTTTTACATAGACATGTATAGGGAAAAACTCAAAAAATCTTCTTCTCTGAAACTGCAAGAACCAGAGGTTTAATATTTTGCATTTGCTATAAGCTTATGGTCCTCTACCAAGTTTGTTCAAATGGTGACCCAGGGGTCAAATTTGGCCCCGCCCCGGGGGTCACAGTTTTACATAGGCTTGTATAGGGAAAAACTGAAAATATCTTCTTCTCTGGAACCACATGGCACGGCGCTCTCATGTATTACATGTAGCATCAGCTTATGGTCCTCTACTTAGTTTGTTCAAATGGTGACCCTGGGGTCACATTTGGCCCCGCCCCGGAGGTCACAGTTTTGTATAGGGAAAACTGAAAAAAATCTGCTTCTCTAGGACTGCAAGAGCCGGAGGTTCAATATTTTGCATTTGCTATAAGCTTATGGTCCTCTACCAAGTTTGTTCAAATGGTGACCCTGGTGTCAAACTTGGCCGCACCCCGGGGGTCACAGTTTTATATAGACATATATATAGGAAAAAAAACAATCTTCTCTGAAACTGCAAGAGTCAGAGGTTTAATATTTTGCATTTACTATAAGATTATGGTCCTCTACCAAGTTTGTTCAAATGGTGACCCTCGGGTAAAATTTGACCCCACTCCGTGGGTCACAGTTTTGCATAGACTTACATAGGAAACACATTGAAGTCTTCTTCTCTGGAACTACAAGAGCCAGAGGTTTAATATTTTGCATTTACTATACTCTTAGGCCTAAATTAAAATATTGTTTGTTTGCAGTTTGCGACCGACCCACGGCAAATCCGCCGACCCAAACAATTTTTTTTAATATATATATTTTTTTTTCTTTTTTTTTAATTTTTATTAATATTTTTTTTAAATTTTTTTTTGTTTCTTTTTTCTTGCATGTTCTGTTAATATTTAACTAAACCCTTTTTAAAAAAACAACTCTATGGATAATACTAGTGAAGCACACGATATTTGCATCCCATCGATGGGCATGCGTTAATAATAAAAATGTTTTAAAAAAAATATATATATCCCTACCTACCGACCCACCCCTAAAAGCCATGGGTCGGAAACTGCAAACAAACAATTTTTTAATGGTGGCCCTATGGTCCTTTAACAAGTTTGTTCAAATGGTGACCCTGGATTCACATTTAGCCCCGCCCCAGGGGTCACATTTTACATAGACTTGTATAGGGAAAAACTTAAAAAATCTTCTTCTCTAAAACCACAAAGCACACAGCTCTCATATATTACATGTAGCCCTGGGGTCACATTTGGCTCTGCCCAAGGTGTTACTCTCTAGCACCTTCATTTTGTATTTGATCTTTACCAAACTTTGTCAGTGTCTTAAACTGTCTATATAAATGTTGCGTCTTAAACTGTCTATATCAATGTTGTTATAAACAACAGAGCCCACATTTCTTGAACAATCTTAACCAAACTTGCACAGATTGTTTATGACCATAAGATTTCGAAGAAGTTCGATAATGTGCCAGTACTCAGGTGATCGCTTTAGGGCCATCTTGTTGGCCCTGGCCCTCTTGTATTGGTTCAAATTAACTCAGGTGAGCGATATAGGGCCATCATGGCCCTCTTGTTTTTTGGTGGCAGACCACCCACCTTTCCTAGGTAGAACCAGTACTGTACACCTCCTGCCATGCCTTCCGTAAGAATCAACATGATCCCAACAAATCAAACCCTCATTGTGAATGAACAAAAACCCAGAAGGCTAGACAGCCTGTGGCAGTGGCCTTGTGTTTTTTTTTAGCTCTACTGACCAAGGGCCAGCAGAGCTTATGGGATGGCGAGTTGTCCGTCGTCCGTCCGTCTGTCTGTCGCCCATCGTCCGTCCGTCGTTAACTTTTGTCTCGTTAAGACGATAGGGCCTTCATTTTTCATCCAATCTTTACAAAACAGGTTGTTAATATCAATGAAAGCTCGGATGAGTTCGAAAACCAGCCAGATCGGCCAAGTAACAGCAGAGTTATGGCCCTTGATTTAGTTAAAAATGCTATATTTTGCCTTGTTAAGATGTTAGGGCCTTCGTTTTTCATCCTATCTTTACCAAACTTTACCACATTGTTAATATCTTAATATCAATGAAAGATCGGACAAGTTTGAAAACCAGCCATATCGGACTAGTAACAGCGGAGTTATGGCCCTTGATTTAGTTAAAAATGCTATATTTTGCCTCGTTAAGACGAAAGGAGCTTCATTGTTCATCCGATCTTTACCAAACTTTATCAGATTGTTAATATCAATGAAAGCTTGGACAAGCTCGAAAACCAGCCATATCGGAGTAGTAACAGGGGAGTTATGGCCCTTGATTTAGTTAAAAGTGCTATATTTTGCCTTGTTAAGACGATAGGGGCTTCATTGTTCATCCGATCTTTACCAAACTTTATCAGATTGTTAATATCAATGAAAGCTTGAAAAAGTTCGAAAACCAGCCATATCGGACCAGTAACAGCGGAGTTATGGCCCTTGATTTAGTTAAAAATGCTATATTTTGCTTCGTTAAGACTGTAGGGGCTTCATTGTTCATCCGATCTTTATCAAACTTTATCAGATTGTTAATATCAATGAAAGCTTGGACAAGATTGAAAACCAAACATATCGGACCAGTAACAGCGGAGTTATGGCCCTTGATTTAGTTAAGACGATAGGGCTTCATTTATCATCCGATCATTATCAAACTGTTTTTTTAATATTTTTTAATTTTTTTATTTTTTATTTTTTGCTCTATGTTGGACCAGTCGGACCAGTAACAGAGGAGTTATGGCTCTTGATTTAGTTAAAAATGCTATATTTTGCCTCGTTAATACGGTAGGGCCTTCATTTTTCATCTGATCTTTACCAAACATTAACAGATTCTTTAGTTATGGCCCTTGATTTAGTTCAAAAGCTGTTTTTTGCCCGAAACTTTCAAAAAAACGTAAATGGCAGTCACTCGCTTCATTAATGTTATAAGAGCCATGTTAGCCAGTAGAGCGTCCACAGGCCCTCTTGGGCCTCTTGTTGATCCTATCTTTACCAAACAGGGGTTGTTAATATCGATGAAAGCTCGGGCCAGTTCGAAAACCAGCCAGATCGGAATAGTATCGACGAGTTATGGCCCTTGATTTAGTAACAAAATGCTATATTTTAGCCTCGTTAATACAATACGGCCTCCATTTTTTATCCGATCTTAACTAAACTTTACCAGATTGTTAGTGTCAATAAAAGCTCGGATAAGTTCGAAAATCAACCAGATCGGACCAGTAACAGAAGAGTAATGGCCCTTGATTGAGTTAAAAATGCTATATTGCTATATTTTGCCTTGTTAAGACGATAGGGCCTTCATTTTTCATCCTATCTTTACCAAACTTTGCACATTGTTAATATCAATGAAAGGTCGGACAAGTTCGAAAAACAGCCAGATCGGACCAGTAACAGCGTCCATCGTCCGTCCGTCGTTAACTTTTGTCTCGTTAAGACGATAGGGCCTTCATTTTTCATCCGATCTTTACCAAACTTTAACAGGTTGTTAATATCAATGAAAGCTCGGACAAGTTCGAAAACCAGCCAGATCGGACCAGTGACAGCGGAGTTATGGCCCTTGATTGAGTTAAAAATGCTATATTGCTATATTTTGCCTTGTTAAGACGATAGGGCCTTCATTTTTCATCCTATCTTTACCAAACTTTACCACATTGTTTAATATCAATGAAAGGTCAGACAAGTTCGAAAACCAGCCAGATCGGACCAGTAACAGCTGAGTTATGGTCCTTGATTAGAGTTAAAAATGCTATATTGCTATATTTTGCCTCGTTAAGACGTTAGGGGCTTCATTGTTCATCCGATCTTTACAAAACTTTATCAGATTGCTAATGTCTTTGAAAGCTCGAACAAGTTCGAAAACCAGCCTATTGGACCAGTAAGAGCGGAGTTGCGGCCCTTGATTTAGTTAAAAATGCTATATTTTGCCTCGTTAAGACGATAGGGGCTTCATTGTTCATCCGATCTTTACCAACCTTTATCAGATTGTTATAATCAATGAAAGCTTGGACAAGATTGAAAACCAAACATATCGGAGCAGTAACCGCGGAGTTATGGCCCTTGATTTAGTAAAGACGATAGGGCTTCATTTTTCATTCGATCGTTTATCAACCTTTTTTTTTTTACTTTTTTTTTTTATTTTTATTTTTTTTTTTCATTATTTTTTTTTTTGATTTAATTTTTGTTTTTAATATTGTTTAATTTTTTAATTTTTTATTTATTTTTTGCTCTATGTTGGACCAGTCGGACCAGTAACAGAGGAGTTATGGCTCTTGATTCAGTTAAAAATGCTATATTTTGCCTCGTTAAGACGATATGGCCTCCATTTTTCATCCAATCTTAATCAAACTTTACCAGATTGTTAGTGTCAATAAAAGCTCGGATAAGTTCGAAAATCAACCAGATCGGACCAGTAACAGAAGAGTTATGGCCCTTGATTGAGTTAAAAATGCTATATTGCTGTATTTTGCCTTGTTAAGACGATAGGGCCTTCATTTTTCATCCTATCTTTACCAAACTTTACCACATTGTTAATATTAATGAAAGGTCGGACAAGTTCGAAACCAGCCAGATCGGACCAGTAACAGTGGAGTTATGGTCCTTGATTTAGTTAAAAAATGCTATATTGCTATATTTTGCCTCGTTAAGACGTTAGGGGCTTCATTGTTCATTCCGATCTTTACCAAACTTTATCAGATTGCTAATGTCTTTGAAAGCTCGAACAAGTTCGAAAACCAGCCTATTGGACCAGTAACAGCGGAGTTGCGGCCCTTGATTTAGTTAAAAATGCTATATTTTGCCTCGTTAAGACGATAGGGGGCTTCATTGTTCATCCGATCTTTACCAAACTTTATCAGATTGTTATAATCAATGAAAGCTTGGACAAGATTGAAAACCAAACATATCGGACTAGTAACAGCGGAGTAATGGCCCTTGATTTAGTTAAGACGATAGGGCTTCATTTTTCATCCGATCGATATCAAACTTTTTTTTATTTTTATTTTTATTTTTTTTTGATTTAATTTTTGTTTTTAATATTTTTTTTATTTTTATTTTTTTTGCTCTATGTTGGACCAGTCGGACCAGTAACAGAGGAGTTATGGCTCTTAATTTAGTTAAAAATGCTATATTTTTGCCTCGTTAATACGATAGGGCCTTCATTTTTCATCTGATCTTTACCAAACTTTAACAGATTCTTTAGTTATGGCCCTTGATTTAGTTCAAAAGCTGTTTTTGGCCCGAAACTTTCAAAAAAAACGTAAAATGGCAGTCACTCGCTTCATTAATGTTATAAGAGCCATGTTAGCCAGTAGAGCGTCCACAGGCCCTCTTGGGCCTCTTGTTGATCCGATCTTTACCAAACTTTAACAGGTTGTTAATATCAATGAAAGCTCGGGCCAGTTTGAAAACCAGCCAGATCGGACTAGTATCGACGGAGTTATGGCCCTTGATTTAGGTAAAAATGCTATATTTTGCCTCGTTAAGACGATATGGCCTCCATTTTTCATTCTGATCTTAACCAAACTTTACCAGATTGTTTAGTGTCAATAAAAGCTCGGATAAGTTAGAAAATCTACCAGATCGGACCAGTAACGGAAGAGTAATGGCCCTTGATTGAGTTAAAAATGCTATATTGCTATATTTTGCCTTGTTAAGACGATAGGGCCTTCATTTTTCATCCTATCTTTACCAAACTTTGCACATTGTTAATATCAATGAAAGCTCGGACAAGTTCGAAAACTAGCCAGATCGGACCAGTAACAGCGGAGTTATGGTCCTTGATTTAGTTAAAAATGCTATAATTGCTATATTTTGCCTCGTTAAGACGTTAGGGGCTTCATTGTTCATCCGATCTTTACAAAACTTTATCAGATTGCTAATGTCTTTGAAAGCTCGAACAAGTTCGAAAACCAGCCTATTGGACCAGTAAGAGCGGAGTTGCGGCCCTTGATTTAGTTAAAAATGCTATATTTTGCCTCGTTAAGACGATAGGGGCTTCATTGTTCATCCGATCTTTACCAACCTTTATCAGATTGTTATAATCAATGAAAGCTTGGACAAGATTGAAAACCAAACATATCGGACCAGTAACAGCGGAGTTATGGCCCTTGATTTAGTAAAGACGATAGGGCTTCATTTTCATTCGATCGTTATCAAACTTTTATTTTTTATTATTTTTTATTTTTAGCTCTACTGGCCGAAGTTATGGGATGCCGAGTTGTCCGTCGTCCGTCCGTCCGTCGTCCGTCCGTCGTCCGTCGTCCGTCCGTTGTTAACTTTTGTCTCGTTAAGACGATAGGGCCTTCATTTTTCATCCGATCTTTACCAAACTTTAACAGGTTGTTAATATCAATGAAAGCTCGGATGAGTTCGAAAACCAGCCAGATCGGACAAGTAACAGCAGAGTTATGGCCCTTGATTTAGTTAAAAATGCTATATTGCTAAATTTTGCCTCGTTAAGACGATAGGGCCTTCTTTTTTCATCCTATCTTTACCAAACTTTACCACATCGTTAATATCAATGAAAGCTCGGACAAGTTCGAAAACCAGCCAGATCTAACCAGTAATAACGGAGTTATGGTCCTTGATTTAGTTAAAAATGCTATATTGCTATATTTTGCCTCGTTAAGACAATAGGGCCTTCGTTTTTCATCCTATCTTTACCAAACTTTACCACATTGTTGATATCAATGAAAGCTCGGACAAGTTCGAAAAACAGCCATATCGGACTAGTAACAGCGGAGTTGTAGCCCTTGATTTAGTTAAAAATGCTATTTTTTGCATCGTTAAGACGATAGGGGCTTCGTTGTTCATTTGATCTTTACCAATCTTTATCAGATTGTTAATGTCGTTGAAAGCTCGAACAAGTTTGAAAAACAGCCATATCGGACCATTAACAGCGAAGTTATGGCCCTTGATTTAGTTAAAAATGCTATATTTTGCCTAGTTAAGACGATAGGGGCTTCATTGTTCATCCGATCTTTACCAAACTTGATCAGATTGTTAATATCAATGAAAGCTCGAACAATTTTGAAAACCAGCCATATCGTACCAGTTACATCGGAGTTATGGCCCTTGATTTACTTCAAAATGATATATTTTGTCTCGTTAAGACAATAAGGCCTTCATTTTTCATCCGATCTTTACCAAACTTCATCATATTGTTAATGTCTATGAAAGCTTGATCAGGTTTGAAAAACAACCAGATCGGCCCAGTAACAGCGGAGTTATGGCCCTTGATTTTGTTAAAAATGCTATAATTTGCCTCGTCGTACGAAAGGGCCTTCATTTTGCATCTGATCTTTGCCAAACTTTACCAGCTTTTACGACTGTCTTTTTTATATTATTTTAAATTCTATTTTAATTATAATTTTTTTTTTTTTATAATTTTTTTTTAATTTTTTTTTTTTTTAAATTATTTCTTTTTTTTGGATTTTTTTTTTTTTTTTTTTTTTTTTGGAATTTATTCCTTTTTATATGTATCTATATATATATTTTTTTTAGCTCTATGTTGGACCAGTCGGACCAGTAACAGAGGAGTTGTGGCTCTTGATTTAGTTAAAAATGCTATATTTTGCCTCAATACGGTATAGCCTTCATTTTTCATCTGATCTTTACCAAACTTTACCAGATTTTTAATTATGGCCCTTGATTTAGTCAAAAAGCTGTTTTTTGCCCGAAACTTTCAAAAAAACGTAAATGGAAGTCACTCGCTTCATTGATGTTATAAGAGCCATGTTAGCCAGTAGAGCGTCCACAGGCCCTCTTGGGCCTCTTGTTATTTTTTTTTTTCATTATTTTTTTTTTTGATTTAATTTTTGTTTTTAATATTGTTTAATTTTTTTTTTTTTTTTTTTTTTTTTTTGCTCTATGTTGGACCAGTCGGACCAGTAACAGAGGAGTTATGGCTCTTGATTCAGTTAAAAATGCTATATTTTGCCTCGTTAAGACGATATGGCCTCCATTTTTCATCCAATCTTAATCAAACTTTACCAGATTGTTAGTGTCAATAAAAGCTCGGATAAGTTCGAAAATCAACCAGATCGGACCAGTAACAGAAGAGTTATGGCCCTTGATTGAGTTAAAAATGCTATATTTTGCCTTGTTAAGACGATAGGGCATTCATTTTTCATCCTATCTTTACCAAACTTTACCACATTGTTAATATCAATGAAAGGTCGGACAAGTTCGAAAACCAGCCAGATCAGACCAGTAACAGCGGAGTTATGGTCCTTGATTTAGTTAAAAATGCTATATTGCTATATTTTGCCTCGTTAAGACGTTAGGGGCTTCATTGTTCATCCGATCTTTACCAAACTTTATCAGATTGCTAATGTCTTTGAAAGCTCGAACAAGTTCGAAAACCAGCCTATTGGACCAGTAACAGCGGAGTTGCGGCCCTTGATTTAGTTAAAAATGCTATATTTTGCCTCGTTAAGACGATAGGGGCTTCATTGTTCATCCGATCTTTACCAAACTTTATCAGATTGTTATAATCAATGAAAGCTTGGACAAGATTGAAAACCAAACATATCGGACTAGTAACAGCGGAGTTATGGCCCTTGATTTAGTTAAGACGATAGGGCTTCATTTTTCATCCGATCGATATCAAACTTTTTATTATTTTTTTATTTTTATTTTTATTTATTTTTGATTTAATTTTTGTTTTTAATATTTTTTTTATTTTTATTTTTTTTGCTCTATGTTGGACCAGTCGGACCAGTAACAGAGGAGTGATGGCTCTTAATTTAGTTAAAAATGCTATATTTTGCCTCGTTAATACGATTGGGCCTTCATTTTTCATCTGATCTTTACCAAACTTTAACAGATTCTTTAGTTATGGCCCTTGATTTAGTTCAAAAGCTGTTTTTTGCCCGAAACTTTCAAAAAAACGTAAATGGCAGTCACTCGCTTCATTAATGTTATAAGAGCCATGTTAGCCAGTAGAGCGTCCACAGGCCCTCTTGGGCCTCTTGTTGATCCGATCTTTACCAAACTTTTACAGGTTGTTAATATCAATGAAAGCTCGGGCCAGTTTGAAAACCAGCCAGATCGGACTAGTATCGACGGAGTTATGGCCCTTGATTTAGGTAAAAATGCTATATTTGCCTCGTTAAGACGATATGGCCTCCATTTTTCATCCGATCTTAACCAAACTTTACCAGATTGTTAGTGTCAATAAAAGCTCGGATAAGTTAGAAAATCTACCAGATCGGACCAGTAACGGAAGAGTAATGGCCCTTGATTGAGTTAAAAATGCTATATTGCTATATTTTGCCTTGTTAAGACGATAGGGCCTTCATTTTAACCTATCTTTACCAAACTTTGCACATTGTTAATATCAATGAAAGCTCGGACAAGTTCGAAAACCAGCCAGATCGGACCAGTAACAGCGGAGTTATGGTCCTTGATTTAGTTAAAAATGCTATATTGCTATATTTTACCTCGTTAAGACGTTAGGGGCTTCATTGTTCATCCGATCTTTACAAAACTTTATCAGATTGCTAATGTCTTTGAAAGCTCGAACAAGTTCGAAAACCAGCCTATTGGACCAGTAAGAGCGGAGTTGCGGCCCTTGATTTGGTTAAAAATGCTATATTTTGCCTCGTTAAGACGATAGGGGCTTCATTGTTCATCCGATCTTTACCAACCTTTATCAGATTGTTATAATCAATGAAAGCTTGGAAAAGATTGAAAACCAAACATATCGGACCAGTAACAGTGGAGTTATGGCCCTTGATTTAGTAAAGACGATAGGGCTTCATTTTTCATTCGATCGTTATCAAACTTTTTTTAATTTTTTTTTTTATTATTTTTATTATTTTTTTCATTATTTTTTTTATTTATTTTAATATTGTTTAATATTTTTTTTTTTTTTTTTTTTTTTGCTCTATGTTGGACCAGTCGGACCAGTAACAGAGGAGTTATGGCTCTTGATTCAGTTAAAAATGCTATATTTTGCCTCGTTAAGACGATATGGCCTCCATTTTTCATCCGATCTTAATCAAACTTTACCAGATTGTTAGTGTCAATAAAAGCTCGGATAAGTTCGAAAATCAACCAGATCGGACCAGTAACGGAAAAGTTATGGCCCTTGATTGAGTTAAAAATGCTATATTGCTATATTTTGCCTTGTTAAGACGATAGGGCCTTCATTTTTCATCCTATCTTTACCAAACTTTACCACATTGTTAATATCAATGAAAGGTCGGACAAGTTCGAAAACCAGCCAGATTGGACCAGTAACAGCGTCCATCGTCCGTCCGTCGTTAACTTTTGTCTCGTTAAGACGATAGGGCCTTCATTTTTCATCCTATCTTTACCAAACTTTACCACATTGTTAATATCAATGAAAGGTCGGACAAGTTCGAAAACCAGCCAGATCGGACCAGTAACAGCGTCCATCGTCCGTCCGTCGTTAACTTTTGTCTCGTTAAGACGATAGAGCCTTCATTTTTCATCCGATCTTTACCAAACTTTAACAGGTTGTTAATATCAATGAAAGCTCGGACAAGTTCGAAAACCAGCCAGATCGGACCAGTAATAGCAGAGTTAAGGCCCTTGATTGAGTTAAAAATGCTATATTGCTATATTTTGCCTTGTTAAGACGATAGGGCCTGCATTTTTCATCCTATCTTTACCAATCTTTACCACATTGTTAATATCAATGAAAGCTCGGACAAGTTCGAAAACCAGCCAGATCGGACCAGTAACAGCGGAGTTATGGTCCTTGATTTAGTTAAAAATGCTATATTGCTATATTTTGCCTCGTTAAGACGTTAGGGGCTTCATTGTTCATCCGATCTTTACCAAACTTTACCACATTGTTAATATTAATAAAAGGTCGGACAAGTTCGAAAACCAGCCAGATCGGACCAGTAACAGTGGAGTTATGGTCCTTGATTAGTTAAAAATGCTATATTGCTATATTTTGCCTCGTTAAGACGTTAGGGGCTTCATTGTTCATTCCGATCTCTTACCAAACTTTATCAGATTGCTAATGTCTTTGAAAGCTCGAACAAGTTCGAAAACCAGCCTATTGGACCAGTAACAGCGGAGTTGTGGCCCTTGATTTAGTTAAAAATGCTATATTTTGCCTCGTTAAGACGATAGGGGCTTCATTGTTCATCCGATCTTTACCAAACTTGATCAGATTGTTAATATCAATGAAAGCTCGGACAAGTTCGAAAACCAGCCATATCGGACCAGTAACAGCGGTTATGGCCCTTGATTTAGTTCAGAATGCTATATTTTGCCTCGTTAAGACGATAGGGCATTCATTTTTTATCCTATCTTTACCAAACTTTACTACATTGTTTATATCAATGAAAGCTCGGCCAAGTTCGGAAAACCAGCCATATTGGACTAGTAACTGCAGAGTTATGGCCCTTGATTTAGTTAAAAATGCTATATTTTGCCTTGTTAAGACGATAAGAGTTTCATTGTTCATCTGATCTTTACCAAACTTTATCAGATTGTTAATATCAATGAAAGCTCAGAAAAGTTCGAAAACCATTCATAACGGACTAATAACAGCGGAGTTATGGCCCTTCATTTAGTTCAAAATGCTATATTTTGCCTCGTTAAGACGATAGGGGCTTCATTGTTCATCCGATCTTTATCAAACTTTATCAGATTGTTAATATCAATGAAAGGTCGGACAAGTTCGAAAACCAGCCAGATCGGACCAGTAACAGCGGAGTTAATGTCCTTGATTTAGTTCAAAATGCTATATTTTGCCTCGTTAAGACGATAGGGCCTTCATTTTTCATCAGACTGTTAATGTCAATGAAAGCTCGGTCAAGTTCGAAAACCAGACAGATCGACCCAGTAACAGCGGAGTTGCGGCCCTTGATTTAGTTAAAAATGCTATATTTTGCCTCGTTAAGACGAAAAGAGCTTCATTGTTCATCCGATCTTTACCAAACTTTATCAGATTGTTAATATCAATGAAAGCTCGGACAAGTTCGTAAACCAGCCATATCGGAATAGTAACAGGGGAGTTATGGCCCTTGATTTAGTTGAAAATGCTATATTTTGCCTCGTTAAGACGATAGGGGCTTCATTGTTCATCCGATCTTTACCAAACTTTATCAGATTGTTAATGTCGTTGAAAGCTCGAAAATGTTTGAAAAAGAGCCATATCGGACAGTAACAGCGGAGTTATGGCCCTTGATTTAGTTAAAAGTGCAATATTTTGCCTTGTTGAGACGATAGGGGCTTCATTGTTTATCCGATCTTTACCAAACTTTATCAGATTGTTATTATCAATAAAAGCTTGAACAAGTTCGAAAACCAGCCATATCGGACCAGTAACAGCAGAGTTATGGCCCTTGATTTAGTTAAAATGCTATATTTTGCCTCGTTAAGACTTTAGGGGCTTCATTGTTCATCCGATCTTTACCAAACTTTATCAGATTGTTAATATCAATGAAAGCTTGGACAAGATTGAAAACCAAACATATCGGACCAGTAACAGCGGAGTTATGGCCCTTGATTTAGTTAAGACGATAGGGCTTCATTTTTCATCCAATCGTCATCAAACTTTTTTTTTTTTACTTTTTTTATTTTTTTAATATTTTTTGTTTTTGATTTAATTTTTATTTTTAATATTTTTTTGTTATTTTTTTTAATTTTTTTTTGCTCTATGTTGGACCAGTCGGACCAGTAACAGAGGAGTTATGGCTCTTGATTTAGTTAAAAATGCTATATTTTGCCTCGTTAATACGGGTGGGCCTTCATTTTTTATCTGATCTTTACCAAACTTTAACAGATTCTTTAGTTATGGCCCTTGATTTAGTTCAAAAGCTGTTTATTGCCCGAAACTTTCAAAAAAACGTAAATGGCCATGTTAGCCAGTACAGCGTCCACAGGCCCTCTTGGTTGTTCATCCTATCTTTACCAAACTTTAACAGGTTGTTAATATCAATGAAAGCTCGGGCCAGTTCGAAAACCAGCCTGATCGGACTAGTATGGACGGAGTTATGGCCATTCATTTAGTTAAAAATGCTGTATTTTGCCTCGTTAATACGATATGGCCTCCATTTTTCATCCGATCTTAACCAAACTTTACCAGATTGTTAGTGTCAATAAAAGCTCGGATAAGTTCGAAAATCAACCAGATCGGACCAGTAACGGAAGAGTAATGGCCCTTGATTGAGTTAAAAACGTTAGGGGCTTCATTGTTCATCGATCTTTACAAAACTTTATCAGATTCAGAGATGCCAACCACTACGATTTGTCCGTAGTTTATACGAATTTCTATTCCATTTATCCCACTACGACCAGTTTGCATGCAACTACGAATTTCGTTGTGATCGTGAAAAAAACAACAAAAAAAAACGCAGTGACTGAATTAGGAAATGTTCTACGACTAACATAATTGAAACCATGAGAACTAATAACTCTTAAATGTACACAGTGCTCGAAGAATAGGATAGCCCGACGCCCGGGGCTCCTCGTAATCAATTTCGGGCCTGTCTCATTTTGCATACAAGGAGCCTGTTTTAAAAAAAAGAATTTTTTATTTTTAGCTCTACTGATCAGAGATCAGCAGAGCTTATGCCGTGGTGCGGAGTCCGTCGTCCGTCTGTCCGTCTGTCCGTCTGTCCGTAAACTTTTATTTGTAGCGACTTCACAGCTGAAACTACTGGATGGATATTCATGAAACTTTACAGAAATGTTGCCCATAAAGTCTAGTTGATCCTAGCAAAAATTCATGTTGATGTGAAATCCAAGATGGCCGCCAAAGCTAAAAATAGAGTTTTAAAATACAAGTTTGTAGCGACTTCTTCTTGAAAACTATAAGTGATATTGATATGGGACTTTTTCTAAAATGATCAGCATGACATGATGTTGATCCTAGTCAAAAATCGTCTTGATTCAACGTTAAACATGGCTGCCAGCGGCCATCTTTGTTTACATAGAGTTATATAGTAAAAACTTGTAGCGACTTCACAGCTGAAACTACTGGATGGATATTCATGAAACTTTACAGAAATGTTGCCCATAAAGTCTAGTTGATCCTAGCAAAAATTCATGTTGATGTGAAATCCAAGATGGCCGCCAAAGCTAAAAATAGAGTTTTAAAATACAAGTTTGTAGCGACTTCTTCTTGAAAACTATAAGTGATATTGATATGGGACTTTTTCTAAAATGATCAGCATGACATGATGTTGATCCTAGTCAAAAATCGTTTTGATTCAACGTTAAACATGGCTGCCAGCGGCCATCTTTGTTTACATAGAGTTATATAGTAAAAACTTGTAGCGACTTCACAGCTGAAACTACTGGATGGATATTCATGAAACTTTACAGAAATGTTGCCCATAAAGTCTAGTTGATCCTAGCAAAAATTCATGTTGATGTGAAATCCAAGATGGACGCCAAAGCTAAAAATAGAGTTTTAAAATACAAGTTTGTAGCGACTTCTTCTTGAAAACTATAAGTGATATTGATATGGGACTTTTTCTAAAATGATCAGCATGACATGATGTTGATCCTAGTCAAAAATCGTTTTGATTCAACGTTAAACATGGCTGCCAGCGGCCATCTTTGTTTACATAGAGTTATATAGTAAAAACTTGTAGCGACTACTTCTCTGAAACTACTTGGCGGATTGTCATGAAACTTTACAGGAATGTTGCTCTTGATGTCTGATTGATCCTAGAAAAATTTCAGGTCGGCCGGAAATTCAAGATGGCCGTCACAGCTAAAAATAGATTTTTAAAAAATAAGTTTGTAGCGACTTCTTCTTGAAAACTATAAGTGATATTGATATGGGACTTTTTCTAAAATGATCAGCATGACATGATGTAGATCCTTGTGGAAAATTATTTTGATTCGACGTTAAACATGGCTGCCAGTGGCCATCTTTGGTTACATAGAGTTATATAGTAAAAACTTGTAGCGACTACTCCTCTGAAACCTACTCCTCTGAAACTACTTGACGGATGTTCATGAAACTTCACAGGAATGTTGCTCTTGATGTCTAGTTGATCCTAGAAAAATTTCAGGTCGGCCGGAAATTCAAGATGGCCGCCACAGCTAAAAATAGATTTAAAATAAATAAGTTTGTAGCGACTACTTCTTCACAACAATAAGAGATATTGATATGGGACTTTTTCTAAAATGATCAGTATGACATGATGTTGGTCCTTGTCGAAAATCGTTTTGATTTGACCTTAAACATGGCTGCTTTGTTTACATAGAGTTATGTAATGAAAACTTGTAGCGACTACTTCTTTGAAACTACCTGACGGATTTTCATGAAACTTCACAGGAATGTTGCTCTTAATGTCTTATTGATCTTAGCAAAATTTCAGGTCGGCCGGAAATTCAAGATGGCCGCAACGGTTAAAAATAGATTTTCAAAAAACAAGTCTGTAGCGACTACTTCCTGAAATCAAAATCAATCAGTAGAGCTTCAAGGTCATTGACCTCTTGTTTTATTTTATTTTACTTGATCTCAAGGTCCTCAAGACAAAATACCCCCATGTGTATTCTGAACTATGAAAACACTTGCAATAAAGTAATTAAAATGTGTTACACACAAATTGAAACAATAAGAAGTTTGAATATTTTGCCTGGCGTCGTGTCGCCATACTCGTAGTGTCGGCAGTTTGTCACAACTTTGAGATCGCCAATTTCTGACGTAAAACTACATTATCCTGCTATTAGGTTTGTGTTTCTTTCCTCTTTGATAAGAAATACCATTTTTGTCACTCAAAACACATTAATGCATGAAAAAAGTTCCTAATTGATGGTATTTCGATTGAATGTTTGTGAAATTTTCGGGCCGTAAAAGTGCGGTGTCCTAGTAGTTCGGATGGTACATGATTTCGGATTTTTTTTTTTTTTTACATAATGGAATAAGAACCTACACTCTAGTATAAATACTGATCACTGATTGTCAGTGAGATGACATTTCAGTCAATTGTTATAAAACAGTAGAACGACTACTCTAGTAATTTTACAGATTGCCAGATTGATGTGACATTTCATGTTGTGTTTCAGTGTAACATGATTAAAAATAGCTTGACTTTTCAGCATATATCAGTGTCATTTTTGGCCATAGAATGCCAGAGATTGCATCTCAGAATCAAAAAAATCGCGGGGGGGGGGGGGCATGCTAACCCTCGCACTACAGATTTAACAACTAATGAATACAGATTGCATCCAGACAGTGTTGGCATCTCTGCAGATTGCTAATGTCTTTGAAAGCTCGAACAAGTTCGAAATCCAGCCTATTGGACCAGTAACAGCGGAGTTGCGGCCCTTGATTTAGTTAATAATGCTATATTTTGCCTCGTTAAGACCATTGTTCATCCGATCTTTACCAAACTTTATCAGATTGTTATAATCAATGAAAGCTTGGACAAGATTGAAAACCAAGCATATCGGACCAGTAACAGCGGAGTTATGGCCCTTGATTTAGTTAAGATGAGGGCTTCATTTTTCATCCGATCGTTATTAAACTTTTTATTTATTTTTTCATTCTTTTTTTTTTTTGATTTAATTTTTGTTTTTAATATTTTTTAATTCTTTAATTTCTTTTTATTTTTTTTGCTCTATGTTGGACCAGTCGGACCAGTAACAGAGGAGTTATGGCTCTTGATTTAGTTAAAAATGCTATATTTTGCCTCGTTAAGACGATAAGGCCTCCATTTTTCATCCGATCTTTACCAAACTTTACCAGATTGTTATTGTCAATAAAAGCTCGGATAAGTTCGAAAATCAACCAGATCGGACCAGTAACGGAAGAGTTATGGCCCTTGATTGAGTTAAAAATGCTATATTTTGCCTTGTTAAGACGATAGGGCCTTCATTTTTCATCCTATCTTTACCAAACTTTACCACATTGTTAATATCAATGAAAGGTCGGACAAGTTCGAAAACCAGCCAGACCGGACCAGTAACAGCGTCCATTGTCCGTCGTACGTCCGTCCGTCGTTAACTTTTGTCTCGTTAAGACGATAGGGCCTTCATTTTTCATCCGATCTTTACCAAACTTTAACAGGTTGTTAATATCAATAAAAGCTCGGACAAGTTCGAAAACCAGCCAGATCGGACCAGTAACAGCGGAGTTATGGCCCTTGATTGAGTTAAAAATGCTATATTGCTATATTTTGCCTTGTTAAGACGATAGGGCCTTAATGTTTAGCTCTACTGATCAGAGATCAGCAGAGCTTATGCCGTGGTGCGGCGTCCGTCGTCCGTCTGTCCATCTGTCCGTCTGTCTGTCCGTAAACTTTTTTTTTGTAGCGACTTCTCCTCTGAAACTTCTGAATGGATTTTCATGAAACTTTACAGAAATGTTGCCAATGAAGTCTAGTTGATCCTAGCAAAAATTCATGTTGATGTGAAATCCAAGATGGCCGCCAGATCTAAAAATAGGTTTTTAAAAAACAAGTTTGTAGCGACTACTTCTTGAAAACTATAAGTGATATTGATATGGGACTTTTTCTAAAATGATCAGCATGACATGATGTTGGTCCTTGTCAAAAATCGTTTTGATTCAACGTTAAACATGGCTGCCAGCAGCCATCTTTGTTTACATAGAGTTATATAGTAAAAACTTGTAGCGACTAATCCTTTGAAACTACTTGGCTGATTTTCATGAAACTTTACAGGAATGTTGCTCTTAATGTTTAATTGATCCTAGCAAAATTTCAGATCGGCCAGAAATTCAAGATGGCCGCCACAGCTAAAATTAGATTTTTTAAAAAAGAAGTTTGTAGCGACTACGTCTTGAAAACTATAAGTGATATTGATATGGGACTTTTTGTAAAATGATCAGCATGACATGATGGTTATCAGAGTCAAACATTATTTTGATTCGACTTTAAACATGGCTGTCAGTGGCCATCTTTGTTTCCATAGAGTTATATAATGAAAACTTGTAGCGACTATTCCTGTGAAACTACTTGACGGATTTTCATGAAACTTCACAGGAATTTTGCTCTTGATGTCTAATTGATCCTAGCAAAATTTCAGGTCGGCCGGAAATTCAAGATGGCCGCCACGGCTAAAAATAATTTTTCAAAAACAAGTCTGTAGCGACTACTTCCTGAAATCAAAATCAATCAGTAGAGCTTCAAGGTCATTGACCTCTTGTTCATCCTATCTTTACCAATCTTTACCACATTGTTAATATCAATGAAAGGTCGGACAAGTTCGAAAACCAGCCAGATCGGACCAGTTACAGCGGAGTTATGGTCCTTGATTTAGTTAAAAATGCTTTATTGCTATATTTTTCCTCGTTAAGACGTTAGGGGCTTCATTGTTAATCCGATCTTTACCAAACTTTATCAGATTGCTAATGTCTTTGAAAGCTCGAACAAGTTCGAAAACCAGCCTATTTGACCAGTAACAGGGGAGTTGTGGCCCTTGATTTAGTTAAAAATGCTATAGTTTGCCTCGTTAAGATAATAGGGGCTTCATTGTTCATCCGATCTTTACCAAACTTTATCAGATTGTTAATATCAATGAAAGCTCGGACAAGTTCGAAAACCAGCCATATCAGACCAGTAACAGCGGAGTTATGGCCCTTGATTTAGTTCAGAATGCTATATTTTGCCTCGTTAAGACGATAGGGCGTTCATTTTTCATCCTATCTTTACCAAACTTTACCACATTGTTAATATCAATGAAAGCTCGGCCAAGTTCGGAAACCAGCCATATTGGACTAGTAACAGCGGAGTTATGGCCCTTGATTTAGTTAAAAATGCTATATTTTGCCTCGTTAAGACGATAGGGGCTTCATTGTTCATCTGATCTTTACCAAACTTTATTAGATTGTTAATATCAATGAAAGCTCAGAAAAGTTCGAAAACCATTCATATCAGACTAATAACAGCGGAGTTATGGCCGTTCATTTAGTTCAAAATGCTATATTTTGCCTCGTTATGACGATAGGGGCTTCATTGTTCATCCGATCTTTATCAAACTTTATCAGATTGTTAATATCAATGAAAGCTCGGACAAGTTCGAAAACCATTCATATCGGACCAGTAACAGCGGAGTTAATGTCCTTGATTTAGTTCAAAATGCTATATTTTGCCTCGTTAAGACGATAGGGCCTTCATTTTTCATCAGACTGTTAATGTCAATGAAAGCTCGGTCAAGTTCGAAAACCAGACAGATCGACCCAGTAACAGCAGCGTTATGGCCCTTGATTTTGTTAAAAAAGCTATAATTTGCCTCTTTAAGACGATAGTCACTCACTTCATTGATGTTATAAGAGCCATATTAGCCTGTAGAGCATCCACAGGCCCTCTTGGGCCTCTTGTTTCTTTTATTTTTCTAAATTTTGTATATAAAGATTTTGCATGTTTTAAATAGACTTATATAGGGAAAACTTAAAAAATCTTCTGAAATTACAAGAGGTTTAATGTTTTGCGTTTGCTATAGGCTTATGGTCCTCTACCAAGTTTGTTCAGATGGTGAACCTTGGGACACATTTGGCCCGCCCCAGTAGTCAAGTGTTTTACATAGACTTGTATAGGGAAATACTTTAAAAATATTGTTCTGAAACTACCAGAGCCAGAGGTTTAATTGTTTGCATTTACTATAAGCTTATGGTCCTCTACCAAACTTGTTCAAATGGTGATCCTGGGGTCACATGTTTTACATAGACTTGTATAGGGATAACATATATAGGAATAATTTTCAAAAAATCATCTCAGAAACAGCCAACTTCTCATGGATGATCCTTAGATGAATGTTTTCAAATTTGTTAATATAAGTTAAACGTGACATCCAAGACGACCAACATAGAAAAATCTTTGAATTACTTCTTGTACACTGGGAAGCTAGGGGTGGGGGTTCAAATCCCACTCGAGATAAACTTTTTTATAAAATATATTTTTAATTCATTTTTAGCTAGTAGGGCTTATGCCATTGTCTTTGTCTGTCGTCCATAAACTTTTTGATGTCAACACTCTAGCAACTTCGTTTTTCATCCGATCTTTACGAAACTATACCAGATTATTAATATCACTGAAAGCTCGGAAGAGTTCTAAAACCAGCCAGGTCGGACCAGTAACACGGGAGTTATTTCCCTTGAATTAACAAAGTCTGCTATATTTTGTCTTGTCAACACTCTAGTGCTTCCATTTCTCATCTGATCTTTACCAAACTGTACCAGCTTATTAATATCAATGAAAGCTCAGACGAGTTCGAAAACAGCCAGATCGGACCAGTCACTCCGGAGTTATTGCCCTTGAATTAACGTAAATTGCTATATTTTGTCTTGTCAACACTCCGGCGCCTCCATTTTGAATCCTACTTTTACCAAACTTTGCAAGATTGTTGCTATAATACTGATAAAAGCTTTGTCAAGTTCGATACCAGATAGATTGGACTAGTAACACCGGAGTTATGGCCCTTGAATTATTGAAAAATGTGTTAACGTTTTGATGTTAACCCTATAGCGCCTCCATTTTTCATCCAACCTTTACCAAACCTTTCCAGATTGTTAATATCAATAAAATCTTGGATGAGTTTGAAAACCAGCCAGATAGGACCAGTAATACCAGAGTTATTGCCCTTGAATTAATGAAAATTGTTATATTTTGTCTTGTCAACACTCTAGCACCTCCATTATTCATCCGATCTTTACCTATCTTTACCAGATTATTAATATCAATGAAAGCTCAGACAAGTTCGAAAACCAGCCAAATCGGACCAGAAAACGAAAACTATTGTATTTTGTGTTGTCAACACTCCAACGCCTCCATTTTGCATCCTACCTTTACCAAACTTTGCCAGATTGTTGATATTGATGAAAGCTTGATCAAGTTCTAAACCAGCCATATTGGACGAGTAACACCGGAGTTATGGTCCTTGAATTATTTAATAATGTGTTAACTTTTTTATGTTAACACTACAGCACCTCCATTTTTCATCCGATCTTTACCAAACTTTACCAGATTATTAATATCAATGAAAGCTTGGACGATTTTGAAAACCAGCGAGATTAGACTGATAACACCAAAGTTATTGCCCTTGAATTGCCCTTGAATTAAAAACCGCTTTTGGTTGCTGGGTAGAATACAACCACTGCAAATCCTGCTAGATGCAGAGGGTAGGACCCCCCTTCATGTTCATTTTGTCATTTTTTTATCATGCTCATTCAGGGTTTTCTTCATGACACCGCATATGCAAATGTGGAAACGTGGCTCCATCATAAATGGAGTGTCTACAATCGAATTTGCAGCAACTCTGCAGTTCGGCAGGTTAGCAGGTTCTAGGCCCATGCTCCATATTTCATCTAGATGTAAATGGAGGATGAGCCTGGCATGTTCATCCCTGTTTGGCACCATATAACATTTCTTGTGTTGGTGCGCCTTAAAACCCCAATTCAGTTCAATTCAATTAACAAAATTTGCTATATTTTGTCTTGTCAACACTCTAGTTTGTCTATTTTTCATGCGATCTTAACCAAGCTTTGTAAACCAGATTGTTAGTATCTATGAAGGCTTGGACGAGTTAAAAAACCAGCCAGATCGGACCAGTAACAACGAAGTTATGGCCCTTAAATTTTTGAAAAACACTCTAGCACCTTCATTTTTTATCCGATCTTTACCAAACTTGACGAGATTGTTCTGCTAAGGCCTTCATTTTGCCATATTTCAAAAAAACTTTGCAGGGATGATCAGTACCAAACCTAGTTGTGCATATTGTCACCATGTTCCGGTTGAATGATTTTTGGTGGAGTTATGACCCTTTAAGGTTTTAATACACATAATTTGTATGGGCTAGTTCTGCTGAAATTCAACGAAACTTGGCAAGGATGATCAGTACCAAGCCTAGTTGTGCATTGCATCACCTTGTTCCGGTTGGAAGAATTTTAGCGGTGTTATGGCCCTTTAAAGGTTTTACTACACAAACTTTGTCTGGACTTGTTCTCCTGAACCCCTGGCTGGATTTCATTTTTCATTAGATTTCAGAGAAACATTCCAGGGTTGATCAGTACCAAGCCTAGTTACGCATATCATCACCATGTTCCGGTTGAAAGATTTTTGGCGAAGTTACGGCTCTTTACAGGTTTTAATACACAGACCTTGTTCGGACTGGTGCTGCTGAACCCCTGGCCGAATTTCAACGAACTTGGCAAGGATGATCAGTATCAAGCCTAGTTGCGCATATCATTGTCGTGTTCCGGTTGAATGCTATTTGGTGGAGTTGTGGCTCTTTAAAACGTTTTTGTCTTCAAAATGCGAGACATAGGCGCCGCTTAGGTTGGCGGGCTCGACGGCGTCAACATATTGTATTATAACTTTCTTGTCTTTCGGAGTAGTATGTTCAAATTTCATATATAACCTCCTGGTCATTGTGTGTCTTAATGCCAATAACTTCCAGCCCTCCAATTGACCCTGGGTCCGAGTCAGTGTCATTTAAATACATGTTCCGTCGCGCAAATCTTAGCGCAAATATTGACGGTACATTTATTTAAGTTACCTTGACTCCGACCCAGGGTCAGTTGAAGGGCTAGAAGTTATTGGCATTAAGAAAGACAATGACCAGGAGGTTATATTTGGAATTTGAACATTCTAAGCAAAGTGGGGGGTATACTTATCCGTCCGTCCGTCCGTGCTGCTAAAATGGAGCAAAGGGCCATTTTAGTATCCTGTCCAGAAGGAAAGGGTCATTTTCCAACAAGGGGCCTGGTCCCCTGTTTTTTTACGGCTCTTTACAGCTTAAATGATAGCAAGAGCCAGAAGATCGTAATCCAAACATTTTTAAAAAATGGCGCCCACCATAGGCTGTCCAAGTTCATTGGGCATACTTTGTCCAAATACTTGGACAAAAATAGAGGGCCTTTTTCTGAAAGAAGGGTAGCGAGACATAGCAGTCACTAACCGGTGGTGACGGCCACATTTTAAATCAACTATATTTCAACAACCGCTGATCAGATTTTTCTGAAACTTTGTCAGATGCTTTGTTGGGTCAAGGGACATCACGTAATGCCGAAATTACCAAGGTCAAGGTCTTATTTTGCGTTATTTTCCCAAAACTTAACCTTGGTTAGGTAACAACCTCAGTTCACTGTATGTGATTGCCTCATTTTCTTTGATACTTGGTCATATGTATTGTTGGTATTGGTGGACATCACTGAACGACAAAAATTTCCAAGGTCAAGGTCATATTTTGCTTATTTTTTCCCAAACTTAACCTTATTTAGGTAACTTAACCTTGGTTAGGTAACTTAACTTCAGTTAACTTTATGTGATTATCTAACTTTATGTCTTTGATACTTGGTCATATGTATGGTTGGCATTGGTGGACATTGCTGAATATACAAAAAATACCAAGGTCAAGGTCACATTTTGTTTTATTTACCCTAAACATCAGTTTGGTCACGTAACTTAACCTCAGTTAACTTTGTGATTGTCTCTCACTTTATGTCTTTGATACTTGGTCATATGTTTGTTATACCCTTGCTAAACGAAGTTTCGTTTTAGGAAGGTATACTGGTTTCACCGTGTCTGTCTGTCTGTCTGTCTGTCTGTAGACGCAACATTGTCCACTCCATAACTCCTCTCCTCCTGAAGCAAATCTCATAAAACCATGCGTGGACTGCCTGTGATGAGAGGATGACCGCTATTGATTTTGAGGTCAGTAGGTCAAAGGTCACCGGGACTCGATAATGAAAAACCTTGTCCACTCCATAACTCCTCTCCCGCTGAAGCAAATCTCATGAAACTTCATAGTTGAACTGCCTGTGTTGAGAGAACAACCCCTATTGATTTTGAGTTCTGTAGGTCAAAGGTCAAGGTCACCGGGACCCGATAATGAAAAACCTTATCCGCACCATAACTCCGCTCCCCTTGAAGCAAATCTCATGAAACTTCATAGGTGAACTGCATGTGGTGAGAGGACAACCCCTAATGCTTTTGAGGTCAGTAGGTCAAAGGTCAAGGTCACCAAAATAATGAAAAACTGTGTCCGCTGCATAACTCCTTTCCCTCTAAGGCAAATCTCATGCAACTTCATAGGTGAACTGCATCTGGTGAGAGGATAACCCATGTTGATTTTGAGTCAATGAAAAGCCTTGTCCGCTCCATAACTCCTCTCCCCCTGAAGCAAGTCTCATGAAACTTCATAGGTAAACTGTCTGTGGTGAGAGGACGAACACTTCTGATTTTGATTGAGTAGATCAAATGTCAAGGTCACTGGGACTTGATAATGAAAAGCCTTGTCCATTCCATAACTCCTCTTCCCCTGAAGCAAAGTCCATGCAACTTCCTAGGCGAACTGCCTGTGATGACAGGATGACCCCGATTAAGTTTGAGGTCAGTAGGTCAGAGGTCAAGGTCACCAGCACCTGATAATGAAAAACCTTTTCCGCTCCATAACTAATCTCTTCAAAAAGCAAATTTCATGAAACTTCATAGGTGAACTGCTGTGGTGGGAGGATGACCTCTATTAATTTTGAGGTCAGTAGATCAAAGGTCAAGGTTACTGGACCAGATAATGAAAAATCTTGGCTGCTCCATAACTCCTTTCTCCCTGAAGCAAATCTCATGAAACTTAGTAGGTAGACTGCCTGTGATAAAAAGAAGGCCGCAACTGGTTTTGAGGTCAGTAAGTCACCAGTGAAAGGCCACAATTACCTGATCATGAAAATCCCATTCTACTCAATCTTTACTCAAACAGTAGAGTGGGGCATGTGGGGGACTGGTAGTGGGGGTATATTTGTTGCCCTTAAAAGGTAACAGCTGTAGTTGGAATTGGTGGACATCGCTGGATGACAAAAAATACCAAGGTCAAGGTCATATTTTGCATTATTTCCCCCAAACTTAACCTTAGTTAGGTAATAACCTTGGTTAGGTACATTACGTGTTACCGCCTTAATGCCATTAAGCAACGGGAAAGCTTATATTAATTCGCATGATTTTATAACGGATATTTCGACAGTAAAACACGTTTAAAAACATTTTTTGTATGGCCCCTTTGTTAATGGCCCTTTAAACATGGCACCTTGCTCTATTCCGTTTGACCGTCCGTCCGTCCGTTAACTTTCTTCTCGTTAACACAATAGGGCCTTCATTTTTCGTCTAATCTTTTTTACCAGCCAGTTCTGACCAGTAACATCAGAGTTATGGCCCCTGATTTTGTAAAAATTGCATTATTTTGCCTTGTTAACATGATAGAGCCTTCATTTTTCATCCGTTCTTTTTAAACTGTACCAGATTGTTCATGTCAATGAAACCTCGAACGAGTTCGAAAACAGCGAGATTGGACCATTTTCAATTTAGTTAAAATTGCTATATTTTGCCTCAACACGATATAGCCTTCATTTTTCATCCGATCTTGAGTTCGAAAACCAGTCAGTTTGGACCTGTAATACCAGAGTTATGGCCCTTGATTGAGTTAAAATTGCTATATTTTGTCACGTTAACACGATAGAGCCTTCGTTTTTTATCCGATCTTTTTCAAACTTTACCAGATTGTTGATATCAATGAAAGCTTGGATGAGTTTGAATACCAGCCAGTTTGGACCCGTTACACTGGAGTTATGGCTCTTGATTTAGTTAAAATTGCTGTATTTTGCCTCGTTAAGACTATAGGGTCTTAATTTTTCATCCAATCTTTTTCAAACTTTACCAGATTGTTGCCATCAATGAAAGCTCAGATAAGTTTGAAAACCAGCAATTTCGTCCCAGTAATAGCAGAGTTATGGCCCTTGATTTAGTTAAAATTCCTATATTTTGCCTCGTTAATACGATAGGGCCTTCATTTTTCATCCGATATTTTTCAAACTTAATCAGATTGTTGACATCAATGAAAGCTCAGACGAGTTTGAAAAACCAGCCAGTTTGGCCCAGTAACAGCAGAGTTACGGCCCTTGATTTAGTTAAATTGCTGTATTTTGCCTCATTAACACGATAGGGCCTTCATTTTTCATCCAATGTTGTTCAAACTTTACCAGATTGTTGACAACAATGAAAGCTCAGACGAGTTCGAAAACCAGCCAGTTCGGACCAATAACATTAGAGTTATGGTCCTTGATATAGTTAAATTTTTTATATTTTGCCTCAACACAATATGGCCTTCATTTTTCACCCGATCTTTGCCAAACTTTACCAGACTGTTACTATTAATGATTATGACTTGATTTGGCCTGTTTTCAACGAAACTTTACAGGGATGATCAGTACCAAGCCTAGTTATACATATCATCACTGTGTTCCCATTGAATGATTTTGGCGGAGTTATGGCCCTTTAAATGTTTTATAAAACAAACTTTGTCCCAACTAGTTCTTTTAAACCCCTGACCGAATATCAGTGAAAGTTGGCAAGGATGATCAGTATCAAGCCTAGTTATGCATATCTCGGTCATGTTCCGGTTAAATGAATTTTGACAGAGTTATGGCCCCTTATGCACAAACTTTATCCGGTCTAGTTTTCCTGAACCCCTGGCTGGATTTCAGCGAAACTTGGCAGGAATGATCAGTACCAAGCCTAGTTGCAAGGAAAGAACAGTCCAATATATATATATGTAGCGGGTTAAAGGGTTAAACGATATGGAAAAAAAAAAAAGACTCAAATCTTTTCAAAGAATTAGATTTTCATATGACCACTCTGGAAAGTTAAGAAAGTTAAAAATTAAAATCTGACTCTTCCTCAGGATTAGCACTTATATCAAACGAAACGCTGAAAGCAGGCCACTCCGTCTTGTAACCCTCACTAAAAAAACTTTTAACAAAGTGCTTATTTCAAGTTTTTACCCAAATGATTGGACACATGGTTACTAACTCCTATTTTCTAGTCAAAAGATCCAAAGAACACAGAAAATTACAGAGGTATAGCTGTTACATCATGCTTAGGTAAACTATTTAACAGTATCTTTAATGTCAGGTTATGGTCGAGGCGGATTCGGAGAGTAAGAGGCGGTTTCGGAGACATATACTCTATATAATAGATCTATACTGATTTAAATTGATAAGCAATGTATCAATACAATTGTTTATGATGAATTATTTGTGCAAATACTTGTTACTGGTCCTACCCATCATCATCAAAGTTTGTTCTAGAGTCACTAGAACATAGTTGTTTTTTACCCAACAGAAGATCACTTTCATTTTTCGGTCCTGACATGAATCTCGGAAACCGACCTCCAAATAAATGTTTTCCTATCCAAAAGAACTTAAGGCTTGTGTCATTGTAACGCATAGAACGAATATCGTCACAATTAAACCACCGCACAACATCTAGAAACAGACGAAACGCTACATTGTCCAGAGGAAACTTCCATTCTGCTACCAATTTCAAAAATGTAACAAATTCTTCACCAGCCTCGTTTTCCGATAAAACTGTTGTAACTTCATCAAGAATGTTATTAACTTGAAAATTATCTAGTTCTCCTTCAATTTTGTCATTTAAATCCTCAGGTTCAGGAATGCTTGAAAATGATTCTTCATGAAGAGATGGAGCATCAGAATATAGGCATGTCTCCTCCAACATTTCACAAAGACTGTCTTCACTGTCCGTTTCCCACTGTTCCTTATCATTAGTATATTTTTCAAAGTTTACATTTCGAAAGTGGAGATTTTTTTTTATGTTAGAACCCAATTTTCTAGGAGTTGAAGTTTTACTTTTTGTTGTCTCTTCATGTATGGTGAAAGTGTGGAATTTAGGCGTTTTCTTTTGGTTGAAATTGTCTTTCTCGGCGTGCTGCTCAAAAGGTTGAAAACATTTCTTGCTTTGTAGTTCTTTCTCATAGATAACGCTAGTCCCCTTTTCCTGTTACCTTTGAATTTACCCATCTGAAACAAACAACAGCAAACACTTACTGGTAGTCAAGTATTACTTGTATATGAATAAGTATACCTGTCAATGTTCCTGCTGATATTATGCCTCCCTACTTTTTATGGATTATATAATATTGAAAATCTAACCTAGTATCATTTTTTTTCTTTTAAACGAAATGATACATTGTTGTAAATTTTAAACAATATCAGAAAAAATGACTTTTTAAAATATTCTCATCTTTCAAGCTTGTTACAGAATTATCCTCGATAAAACATTATTAATACTGGAAACAACGAAGACATCTGAAAACTATAGGAAGCAGACTCGGTTTTATAAGTGTGTTCTTTAGAGGTATATTATATGTATAATGCAACTTTTGTTCAGCCTCCAAACCCAACCGGGCTTCCTCGTCTATCTCCGTAAGAATAGACTAAGGTCTAAAAAGGACCATGACTACACCAAATGTGATTTGACTTGTGATACGGAAGATATAGTCTTGTACAAAACAGTAACAACGGCATTTATTGAAACGTATTGAATTCTCCAATTTTCACAATAATTGCAAGCCTTTACATATTATTTAGCTACGTCTCCGAAACCGCCTCTTACTCTCCGAATCCGCCTATTACTCTCCGACACCGCCTCTTCATAAAAACTGACCATAATTATTTTCAATTTATATTCGATTGAATTTTTAGCTCGACTATTTGAAGAATAAGAG
>JAWPHD010020667.1:0-30951 GCA_037043455.1 Cyrtodaria siliqua | reverse complement strand
TGTGTTACCTCTTATGCTTACATTTACATTTTGTGGTACCTCGTATTATAACATTTGCAAATATGTTGGTACCTGTTATGATTACATTTACATATTGTGCTACCTTGATACTTACATTTACATATGTGTTACCTCTTATGCTTACACTTTACATATTGTGCTATATCTTACTGCTTACATTTACTACTGTGCTTACATTTACATAATTGGTTACCTCTTATTGCTTACATTTACATATTGTGTTACCTCGTATGCTTCCATTTTCATATTGTGCTATCTCTTATGCTACTTTACAAATTGTGATAACATTTACATATGTCCTGAGCATCGTAAGCTTACCTTTACATATTGTCCGAGATCTTAGGCTTACTGTCCAGAGTTGTGCTTACATTTACATATTGTGTTACCTGGCTTATGCTTGACATTTCCAATTGTGTTACCCGTATTGCTTACATTTACAGATTGTGCTATCTCTTATGCTACATTTACATTTGTGCGAACATTTACATATTGTCCCTACATCTTTGCTTACATTTACATATGTGAGATCACATTTACTAATGTGTTACCTCTTAGTCTTACATTTACATATTGTACTCTGATTCTTACATTTACTGATTGTGTACCTCTTTGCTTACATTTAAATATTGTGGTTAACTCGTATTGCTTTCTTGTACATATGGTGCTACCCTCTTATGCTGACATGTACATATTGTACTCTTATTCTTACATTTACCTATTGTGTTACCTCTTATGCTTACATTTAAATATTGTGTTACCTCTTATGCTTACATTGACATATTGTGCTACCTCTTATGCTTACATTTACATATTGTACTCTTATTCTTACATTTACATATTGTGTTACCTCTTATGCTTACATTTAAATATTGTGTTACCTCTTATGCTTACATTTGCATATTGTGTTACCTCTTATGCTTACATTTACATATTGTACAAACATTTTATACTTACATTTACATATTGTGTTACCTCTTATGCTTACATTTACATATTGTGTTATCTGCTATGCTTACATTTACATATTGTGTTACCTCTTAGGCTTACATTTACATATTGTGTTACCTCTTATGCTTACATTTACATATTGTGTTACCTCGTATGCTTACATTTACATATTGTGTTACCTCTTATGCTAACATTTACATATTGTGTTACCTCTTATGCTTACATTTACATATTGTGTTAACTATTATGCTTACATTTGCTTACTGTGTTACCTCTTATGCTTACATTTACATATTGTGTTACCTCTTATGCTTACATTTACATATTGTGTTACCTATAATGCTTACATTTGCATACTGTGTTACCTCTTATGCTTACATTTACATATTGTGTTACCTCTTATGCTTTCATTTACATATTGTGTTACCTCTTATGCTTACATTGACATATTGTGTTACCTCTTATGCTTACGTTTACATATTGTCCTACCTCTTTTGCTTACGTTTACATATTGTGTTACCTCTTATGCTTACATTTACATATTGGGTTACCTCTTATGCTTACATTTACATATTTTGTTACCTCATATGCTTACTTTTACATATTGTGTTACCTCTTATGCTTACATTTACATACTGTTTTACCTCTTATGCTTACATTTACATACTGTGTTACCTCATATGCTTACATTTACATACTGTGTTACGTCTTATACTTAGTTTACATATTGTCCTACCTGTTATGCTTACATTTACATATTGTGTTACCTCTTATGCTTACATTTAAATATTGTGTTACCTCTTATGCTTACATTTAAATATTGTGTTACCTCTTATGCTTACATTTGCATATTGTGTTACCTCTTATGCTTACATTTAAATATTTTGTTACCTCTTATGCTTGCATTTGCATATTGTGTTACCTCTTATGCTTACATTTACATATTGTGCAAACATTTTATACTTACATTTACATATTGTGTTACCTCTTATGCTTACATTTACATATAGTGTTATCTGCTATGCTAACATTTACATATTGTGTTACCTCTTATTCTTACATTTACATAATGTGTTACTTACCTCTTATGCTTACATTTTCATATTATGTTACCTCTTATGCTTACATTTAAATATTGTGTTACCTCGTATGCTTACATTTAAATATTGTGTTACCTTTTATGCTTACATTTACATATTGTGTTACCTCTTATGCTTACATTTACATATTGTACAAACATTTTATACTTACATTTACATATTGTGTTACCTCTTATGCTTACATTTACATATTGTGTTATCTGCTATGCTTACATTTACATATTGTGTTACCTCTTATGCTTACATTTACATACTGTGTTACGTCTTATACTTAGTTTACATATTGTCCTACCTCTTATGCTTACATTTAAATATTGTGTTACCTCTTATGCTTACATTTGCATATTGTGTTACCTCTTATGCTTACATTTAAATATTGTGTTACCTCTTATGCTTACATTTGCATATTGTGTTACCTCTTATGCTTACATTTAAATATTGTGTTACCTCTTATGCTTACATTTGCATATTGTGTTACCTCTTATGCTTACATTTACATATTGTACAAACATTTTATACTTACATTTACATATTGTGTTACCTCTTATGCTTACATTTACATATTGTGTTATCTGCTATGCTTACATTTACATATTGTGTTACCTCTTATTCTTACATTTACATAATGTGTTACTTACCTCTTATGCTTACATTTGCATATTATGTTACCTCTTATGCTTACATTTACATATTGTGTTACCTCTTATGCTTACATTTACATATTGTGTTACCTCATATGCTTACATTTACATACTGTGTTACCTCTTATACTTAGTTTACATATTGTCCTACCTCTTATGCTTACATTTACATATTGTGTTACCTCATATGCTTATATTAAAATATTGTCCTACCGCTTATGCTTACATTTACATAATCAATTTATTTATCTTTTATGCTTACATTTACATATTGTGTTACCTCCTATGCTAACATTTGTGTTACCTCTTATGCTTACATTTACATACTGTGTTACCTCATATGCTTACATTTACATACTTTGTTACCTCTTAAGTTTACATTTACATACTGTGTTACCACTTATACTTAGTTTACATATTGTCCTACCTCTTAAGCTTACATTTACATATTGTGTTACCTCATATGCTTATATTTACATATTGTCCTACCTCTTATGCTTACATTTACATACTGTGTTACCACTTATACTTAGTTTACATATTGTCCTACCTCTTAAGCTTACATTTACATATTGTGTTACCTCATATGCTTATATTTACATATTGTCCTACCGCTTATGCTTACATTTACATAATCAATTTATTTACCTTTTATGCTTACACTTACATATTGTGTTACCTCCTATGCTTACATTTGTGTTACCTCTTATGGTTACATTTACATATTGTGTCACCTCTTATACTTACAATTACATATTCAATGTGTGTTACCTCTATACTTACATTTACATAATAATACAGACATTGTGTTTTGCGAGGTTCTATTAGAACGGCGTTATTGTATGCGACCTTACTATGAATAAGTCCTCTATGAAACATTTGAAAGCTAAAATTCATTCCAATTACTGTCATATACTGTCTTGTTTTAATCAGTGAACAAAAACAGTTAAAATCACACTGTTGGAATGTAATAGTGTTGATGGCACACATACCACTACAAACAGCTGTATAGTATGATCCAAATCATTATCTATTTGAAAGTACATGCATGTACGGGGTTTAGTGCCGCTTTTAACAATATTTTAGTCGTAGTCGCGAAGCTGTCGTGTAGTAGCAGTGAGCTCTATGCTTAACTTTATAGTGATTCCTAAGTGGTATACTGCGCCGTAGAAGCATGATATGGTACCCATCCAGTCTGGTATACTGCGCCGTAGAAGCATGATATGGTACCCATCCAGTCACATTATACTGATACCGGGCCGACCATTCATAGAACTACCATTTATATGCTGAGCGTCAAACAAGGGAGCTACAAGTTCCATTTGTAAAGATTCTTTGGTATAACCTGTCCGGGGTTTAACCCAGGACCTCCCGCGTGTGAGGTTAATTCAAAATAAGTTTATATGCTCCATCTTATTCTTCGCATCTTCTTTGAATAAGTTCAAATGCCTTGTCCAACAAAATAGATATTTGGCTATGATACAACAATAATCTCAAACTGAAAACTATAATGAAGACATTCCTCTGCTGTGATCCTAACTATGTTAAGATAATAACACGTATGCATGGTTTTAACCGTTAAATACACAGGCGTATGTTTTCAAATACAATATACTAAATGAAAACGCAACTCGGGAATTTCCGCTATATAATTTCTATACTGCACACTAAATTCCATGTAATATCCCAGAGAAATCCAAAGATATTAAAAAAAAAATTAAAAAAAAAGGGCTGCTGCTAGAGAAAGGATAACACTGTGTTGTTGTAGATCTTTTAAGCACAGTCAACTTTTAAACATGCAATTCGTAAATTCAAAAAAGCGCAAACAATGTCTTTAGTTGTTAGCATTACATACCCCTTTTTGATTTAAATGGATTTTACATCAGAATATGATGCAATCATCAAGTCAGCATTATTATATGTTTTACGTTAATTCTTACTTTTTAAATAAACAATTATGCTCTAAGGAAAGCTATTGTTGTACAAATCTCTTAATGGTCTTGAACACATAATACACTTGCTTGATTTCCGTGTATCAACAAATCTATTCACTATCTAACCAATTAATTCAGTTCATATTGATAAAAACTAGTGGAAAATGCATACACATTTGAAAAAGTATCTGGTTTGTATGGTGGCTGATTTCTGCCTTGTCGCCACGCGAAAATACGACAAAACGACAAAACGGCGGATTTCACACGACATTTGAAAGGCGTCAAGACGACAAATAAATGTGGAACGTGGCGACTTATCGTCTTGGCGCTTTAGTTTTGTCGTTTTGTCGTCTTGGCGCCCGCTTTCCGGTAGATATGCGCACTGTAATTAATTAGAGCCAATTTGTCCGAGCAAAGTTGTGTATTTCTAAATGCAAATCATATTTTAAAAGCTATTTAGCTACCTCTGCAAATGATATTGGCCCAACTATTTTCCACAGTTGGCTTGATGTTGGCCCAATTGGTTATTAGTATCACAAGCCATTGGTCTAACAATAAACCGACATGTAGGGCCAACGTGAAAACGATTAGCAGAGTCAAATAGGCCCAAGGTAAAAGACACATTCAGGGCCAACGAAAGTGATGATATTGGTTTGATGTTGGCCCAACATAAGTAGTGTGTTATACTGGCTATTCGCCTTTGTTCCTCGTCCCTCGTCCGCGACCTTGCATTTTGTCACCCCTATGACCTTGACCTCGAAAATCAAGATGGCGGGAAATGTCGCTCATCAATCACCGCCTTATCTGATACAGTTTGACGGGTTTAATTACGTTCACCTCGTCATCAGATCGAAATTAAATATGCGAGAAATGTGGGTGAAAAGTTAATGGCATCTGCCTCGTCATCAAAGGGAAATTCAATATGCGAGGAATGTGGGAAGGGTACGATTTTTGCGTAAACGAAGTAATTAATCAATCTTATCTGACGAGTTGAATGACTTTTTCCCGAATACACCAAGACTTCAATTTAAGTAGAAACTTATTTGTATGATTCATTTTTGAATGCTATTTGATCTCTCGACTAATAATTTAAAACAGGTTTGGATTTTATAGTATGGGCAGATATTTCATGCAAAGAAAAAAAAGGTAAGCAATTTTAAGATTTACTTAGAATGGTCCACTAACCAATTAGCCTTCTTGGTTTGCAAAAGATTAACCATGATTGCAAAGAGAACCTGTAATATGCGGCATTACATAAACTTCGCGCGATTGTATGAATGTACAATAAATGATATATTTAAAGAGTCATGATCAAAGGATCGTCTTTTGTTGGAATGCTTATCAGTACTTTCACTACTTTGATTAATAACGCATAAACCTGACTTACCTTGTCATGCGAAAATCCGCGTTTGTAACAAACAATTCTTATTTGATTAGATGTGATGTGAACAAAGTCTTACCGCAGTTTTTTCTAACTGAAACACTAGAATTTGTTTGTACAGTGTTCCAGCGAGAAAAAAGTTATAATATCGCAGTAAGACTCTGAATGTTTCAACGTCTACTTTAATCCAGTTTCAAATTACTAAAATGACACACAACGCCGAGTTTATTTTTTTTTAATTCCTTTGATAAATGTTTGAACGTTTTCTTTAATCCAAATTAGCGACATTACGCAGAATAAAAACGATAGATTTGTTTTTAAATTCCTTTGGTAAATGTTTTAAAAAATTAACAAGATATATTCAAAATATGCGATGTTTAAACGACTCACTGGTTTTAAATGCATACCCGAATATATGGTTGTGTGTATAGCTACTCAGGCATGAACGCTTTATCTATGGTGAATAAAGTCATTTGACAACTGTGGCTGCCTAGTCATACAAATATTAGCTTTTACCTCCAATGCAAAATATCATGACAACGTTACACTTTACGCTTAGGTTAATAGATAACATTTGTAGATTTGTGTTTTTGTACGATAGTATACATGCGTCAATTGTCGAGAGTTAGTTTAATGTAACATGACCTACAGGGTTTATCATTAATATACAACTATGGTGACTTAAAACTGTCATTATTTTGTCGCTACATTTTTGTTTTTTATTGAGCATGCATACAGGAAATGTATTTTGAACAATTCTAAAAGAATGACCAATCCTGGTGTACTCCCTTTAAATAATTCATAATTCCAGTATACACAATAACATTTCAGTTCATATTGAAATAATCCGTGACAAACAACTATATAATCGATAAATTTCAATGGTTAAAAACTATATGAATATAAACTATATAAATATATATTAATCTTTTTGTTTTTGTTTTGTTTACTAAATAACACATTCGTATTTGTTTGACTAGTCTATCCTAAGTTCATTAATCTCGTCCTATCGTTTATGAATGACAGGTTAATGTTCGTTTTTCTGTCTCTAAGGCTTGGATTGTAACAAATGTATTAAGATTTTAGATTGTGACCCAAAACAGGTATCATCACTCTTTTATCTGATAAAGTTTGTCACACCTCATAGATTATTTCCTGTCGTCAAAGGAATGAACGAGCGGGGGCTGTCAGTATGTGGTCAATCGCAAGAGTATAAACTCATTCGGAAGATAATTTTAACTTAACAAGAAGTGTTGAAATTTAAAGTGTTTGAGAATATTGGAATTAACGCAAGTGTTGGAATTTATAGTAAGAATACTTTATAGTTTTGAGTTAGAGTAAAGCGTGGAACTATTATTAGAAATATTTCTATTATAGTACACGACTCGTGAACAACGGTTTATAGAACAACACTTCCCCTTTGTAAAAACTGTCTACTTATTTATTTTAAAAACTAACGCGATGACCCTAGCTATATAATACATTTTTAGAAAGGTCTTGGATAAGAGAAACGTTTTTTCTGAAGCAGAAATATTTATTTGTTTTTAGTTTTTTTTAAAAAAAAAAGTTTAAAAAGTTTAAATGCTTCTATTTGACGTATCTTTGATATATTTATTTCACTGACGTCTGTAAATAACAGGTGCGGTTGACATAAATCGGGGTATATCTGATGACAACTATTTACCATTCAGGCGTATATGACACAACTTTACAGTACTAGTCGTTTAATGAACAGTATTAAATTCAAGCAGTGTGATTAATTGTGGGTGTACGTCATTATAACCCACTATTCAAGTGCGCCTTTCTTTAAAATTGAGTCATCAAGGTATAGGTCGATCCTCACCTCCAGTGAGTAACTAGGCGTGAACACGAGAGTATGAGGAGTTGAAATGAGAGCATGAGGAGTGAGAATGAGAGCACGAGGAGTGGGAATGAGGGAATGAGGAGTTTAAATGAGGGTACGAGGCGTGAACATGAGGGTATTAAGATAAAGAAAAACAACTCGTATATCATACCTGTCAAACGTTTATTAGATAGTTTAATAGATAACAAATTTAATCATAGAATAAACATTATGAAGCTTCGACATGTTTTTCTAAAAGTATAAAAGTATATGTCTTTCATGAAAGGTTAAATATACTTTTTCTAACATGTATTTGTTTAAGTTTCTTTTATATCGCTTTGTATACACCAGTTATTGCTCCGAGACTTTGATCAGCTCTATTCTCCAGCTTAAAGCCACCGTTATTATTCCTCTCCAGTGTCTCTTATTTCGTCCATTATGGTTTGCACAGTATACACTTCTCTAAGCACTCGCGGCAATAGCAAATTATATCTTTGCAATAATATATTTTTCCTCCGTCGATTCACTCGACTTGAAGCCAGCATTCGGATGATGTTCGTTTTCCTTTCAAACGTAGGGACGTCCCTACGCAACAGAATGATAGATCTTCTCGCTATTCTCTTCATTATTTCAACGATTGCGTCGACTTGTCTCGATGATATATGTTGAAGCAGTTGAAGACTAGTACGAGCATCCGCGTTTCTCAAGGATATCAAATAGTACAAGTGTAAAAACACCCGTGATCGTTCCATCGCATAGATCGTCCCAAATACGCATTTGCATGTCATTTATGTCTTTTTTTATTACCAGTCTCACGCAGAAACATTTTCCTGTTCCATGTCTTCGGAAACATCAGGAGGGTTGTAGTCATCGAGAATTTTATCAAACAGAAACCTCCGTTTGAGTATGCCGTATTTAAGGGCTTCTTCCAACACGTAGATATCCGTGTCTTTCAGGTGATTGACAGTCTCCTGGATAGCTTTGTAAATCGGATCCCTTTTTATCGTGTTGAACCATACCAATTTAGTTCCGAAGATATTCATCATAGCTTTGCGATAGATGTTTTTCATACTCTTGAAAACCTGTTCTCGCGCTTCACTTTCACTTATGTCATCAACTTCCATCAGCTTTTCTACTTTACCTAGGTATTGAGGGTGGCACTTCTCAAATGCCTCGTCAACAACTGTCTGCCAAGGATCAAAACCTTCAAAATATTCAGGCTTGTTTTCATCAGAATTTTCAAACTCGTTTTTATCAGAGTCTTCGGGTTCATCGGAGTCGATAACGCCAAAAATGTCCTCATGCTCTGAATTGTCGGACAAATCATCTTCCGATTCTTCATTAGTATGCGCAGATTTCTTATGACGTAACATATTGTCGTGTCTCCCAAAATGCTTAAAACAAATATCACCCTGATACATCGCAGTTGAAACACTTTTACTCAAATGAGGAGGAGTTGCTGCGCAATTACTTTAATATTGGTCCTATGACAGCGATACCATGTTCAGGCTCGATAGATGCCTGATTGGTCTTCTTGCCCTTCCCGATAGATGTCGCTTCTCCTGCGTTTTTCAAAGTTTTACTCTTCCTAGGGGCTGACTCCTTTATAGAACGGTTTCTCTTACGATTTTCGCGAGTTTCTTTCATTCGCTTTAATTCCCGGTCGATTAAAGTGACATTAGGTTTATTCTGACGTTCTAACATACTCTTGGCTATAGTTGTCGTCTGCTCCGCTGGGAGGACCAATCCGATATACATTTCGGATTGAGGCGCTGCTCTTTTTTCACGAGCTATGCGCGTTTTTAATTTCCTTTTCACCGAGTTTATAGGTATTTGGAATAAATCCATATTTTCGTAAACACGTCCTAACGTCTTGACTCGCGAACAGAAACTGAAGTTCGATAAAATAGTGTGCGTTCTTTAGCAGCCACCTTTCCACGTCTGAAGCTATGTCACTGCTTTGGTGTTTGACTTTGGATGACCCTCTTAAGCTCAGTCCTCGTATTGAGGAGAACTTCCATTTCCTTTTCCGTTAACATTACAATGAAAATGGAGTAATGCATATGCTTTTATGGATAAGTCAACAAGTATCGCATTGATCATTCCCGCATTCTTCACACTATTAGGCACTCCAAAACGAAACGCTTTAAACTCCATGTTCTTCCTATTACGGTCAACAGCTAAATACAGTATAACTATTTTAAATACTTAGTGAATGAGGTCAGCTCATTTCCCGGAGTGGTATTATGTTTCTGTGTTTTTACATGTCTTTAGTTATACGCATGCGCAGTCACATGTTTTATCCATTTAATATCACGTTTAAAAATAACTGACAGGTAGAAAGCAATTTCTTTGTTAAATAAGAGGGGCTCTAGGAGAAAAATCGTCTCATTATGCTTAAATTTCCCTCTTAGAGCCCCTCTTATTTAACAAAGAAATTGCTTTCTACCTCTCAGTTACTTTTTAACGACAATATCATACACGTCATAAGAAATCTGCGCATACTAATGAAGAATCGGAAGATGATTTGTCCGACATTTCAGAGCATGAGGACATTTTTAGCGTTATCGACTCCGATGAACCCGAAGACTCTGATGAAAACGAGTTTGAAAATTCTGATGAAAACGAGCCTGAAGATTTTAAAGGTTTTGATCCTTGGCAGACAGTTGTAGACGAGGCATTCGAAAAGTGCCACCCTCAATACCTAGGTAAAGTAGAAAAGCTAATGGAAGTTGATGACATGAGTGAAACTGAAGCGCGAGAACAGGTTTTCAAGAGTATGAAAAACATCTATCGCAAAGCTATGATGAATATCTTCGGAAGTAAATTGGTATGGTTCAACGCAATAAAAAGGGATCCGATTTACAAAGCTATCCAGGAGACTGTCAATCACCCGAAAGACACGGATATCTACGAGTCGGAAGAAGCCCTTAAATACGGCATACTCAAACGGAGGCTTCTGTTTGATAACATTCTCGATGACTACAACCCTCCTGATGTTTCCGAAGACATGGAACAGGAAAATGTTTCTGCGTGAGACTGGTAATAAAAAAAGACATAAATGACATACAAATGCGTATTTGGGACAATCTAAGCGATGGAACGATCACGGGTGTTTTTACACTTGAACTATTTGATATCCTTGAGAAACGCGGATGCTCGTACTAGACTTCAACTGCTTCAACATATATCATCGAGACAAGTCGACGCAATCGTTGAAATAATGAAGAGAATAGCGAGAAGATCTATCATTCTGTTGCGTAGGGACGTCTCTACGTTTGAAAGGAAAACGAACATCATGAAGGACATGTACTTTTATACTTTTAGAAAAACATGTCGAAGCTTCATAATGTTTATTCTATGATTAAATTTGTTATCTATTAAACTATCTAATAAACGTTTGACAGGTATGATATACGAGTTGTTTTTCTTTATCTTAATACCCTCATGTTCACGCCTCGTACCCTCATTAAAACTCCTCATTCCCTCATTACCACTCCTCGTGCTCTTATTCCCACTCCTCATGCTCTCATTTCAACTCCTCATACTCTCGTGTTCACGCCTAGTTACTCACTGGAGGTGAGGAGCGACCTATATCTTGATGACTCAATTTTAAAAAAAGGCGCACTTGAATAGTGGGTTATAATGACGTACACCCACAATTAATCACACTGCTTGAATTTAATACTGTTCATTAAACGACTAGTACAGTAAAGTTGTGTCATATACGCCTGAATGGTAAATAGTTGTCATCAGATATACCCCGATTTATGTCAACCGCACCTGTTATTTACAGACGTCAGTGAAATAAATATATCAAAGATACGTCAAATAGAAGCATTTAAACTTTTTAAACTTTTTTTGTTAAAAAAAATAAATAAAATAAAATATTTCTGCTTCAGAAAAAACGTTTCTCTTATCCAAGACCTTTCTAAAAATGTATTATATAGCTAGGGTCATCGCGTTAGTTTTTAAAATAAATAAGTAGACAGTTTTTACAAAGGGGATGTGTTGTTCTATAAACCGTTGTTCACAAGTCGTGTACTATAATAGAAATATTTCTAATAATATTTCCACGCTTTACTCTAACTCAAAACTATAAAGTATTCAAACTATAAATTCCAACACTTGTGTTAATTCCAATATTCTCCAACACTTTAAATTCCAACACTTCTTGTTAAGTTAAAATTATCTTCCGAATGAGTTTATACTCTTGCGATTTACCACATACTGCCAGCCCCCGCTCGCTCATTCCTTTGACGACAGGAAATAATCTATGAGGTGTGACAAACTTTATAATATAAAAGAGTGATGATAACTGTTTTGGGTCACAATCTAAAATCTTAATACATTTGTTACGATCCAAGCCTTAGAGACAGAAAAACGAACATTAACCTGCCATTCATATCCGATAGGACGAGATTAATGAACTTAGGATAGACTAGTGAAACAAATACGAATGTGTTATTTAGTAAACAAAACAAAAACAAAAAGATTAATATATATTTATATAGTTTATATTCATATAGTTTTAACCATTGAAATTGATCGATTATATAGTTGTTTGTCACGGATTATTTAAATATGAACTGAAATGTCATTCTGTATACTGAAATTATGAATTATTTAAAGGAAGTACACCAGGATTGGTCATTCTTTTAGAATTGTTCAAAATACATTTCCTGTATGCATGTTCAATACAAACAAAAATGTAGCGACAAAATAATGACAGTTTTAAGTCACAATAGTTGTATATTAATGATAAACCCTGTAGGTCATGTTACATTAAACTAACTCTCGACAATTGACGCATGTATACTATCGTACAATAACACAAATCTACAAATGTTATCTATTAACCTAAGCGTAAAGTGTAACGTTGTCATGATATTTTGCATTGGAGGTAAAAGCTAATATTTGTATGACTATGCAGCCACAGTTGTCAAATGACTTTATTCACCATAGATAAAGCGTTCATGCCTGAGTAGCTATACACACAACCATATATTCGGGTATGCATTTAAAACCAGTGAGTCGTTTAAACATCGCATATTTTGAATATATCTTGTTAATTTCGTAAAACATTTACCAAAGGAATTTAAAAACAAATATATCGTTTTTATTCTGCGTAATGTCGCTAATTTGGATTAAAGAAAACGTTCAAACATTTATCAAAGGAATTAAAAAAAAAATAAACTCGGCGTTGTGTGTCATTTCAGTTATTTGAAACTGGATTAAAGTAGACGTTGAAACATTCAGAGTCTTACTGCGATATTATAACTTTTTTCTCGCTGTAACACTGTATAAAGAAATTCTAGTGTTTCAGTTAGAAAAAATGCGGTAAGACTTTGTTCACATCACATCTAATCAAATAAAAATTGTTTGTTACAAACGCGGATTTTCGCATGACAAGGTAAGTCAGGTTTATACGTTATTAATCAAAGTAGTGAAAGTACTGATAAGCATTACAACAAAAGACGATCCTTTGATCACGACTCTTTAAATGTACCATTTATTGTACATTCATACAATTGCGCAAAGTTTATGTAATGCCGCATATTACAGGTTCTCTTTGCAATCATGGTTAATCTTTTGCAAACCAAGAAGGCTAATTGGTTATTGGACCATTCTTAGTAAAACTGGTCTGTGTCTTTAAATTAGGAATGCTTTTACCGTATTTTACTAGACTATTAAAGATCGACCCCAGATACATTTCGACGATTAACCTACCTTATAACTTTTGGGTACTAGTCAAAGTACTGAAAGCATTGAAACAAAATAACTAGTCTTTGAACGTGCGACTTTTAATTTGTTTTGATATATGTGTGTTTCGTACATAAAGTTTATTTGATGCTAGGATAATATATTTGCAAATTACAATTTTCGTTTATAAAAATAATCTTAAAATTGCTTACCTTGTTTTTTCTTTGCATGAAATATCTGCCCATACTAAAAAATCCAAACCTGATTAAAATTATTAGTCGAGAGATCAAATAACATTCAAAAATGAATCATACAAATAAGTTTATACTTTAATTGAAGTCTTGGTGTATTCGGGAAAAAGTTATTCAACTCGTCAGATAATATTGATTAATTACTTCGTTTACGCAAAAATCGTACCCTTCCCACATTCCTCGCATATTGAATTTCCCTTTGATGACGGGGCAGATGCCATTAACTTCTGACCCACATTTCTCGCATATTGAATTTCCCTTTGATGACGAAGTGAACGTAATCAAACTGTATCAGATATGGCGGTGATTGATGAGCGACATTTCCCGCCATCTTGATTTTCGAGGTCAAGGTCATAGAGGTGACGAAGTGCAAGATCGCGGACGAGGGTCGAGGAACAAAGGCGAATAGCCAGTATAACACACTACTAACATATGCATGCTATTTGAGCTACGTACGGAATTCGTTTAGTTAGTAAAACACACTTCCTATGTTTTACATAATGATCATACTGCCCGAGAAATAATATATGTTTTAACACTATACCGTTCACGTGTAGCTTTTCCTTTCAATAGAAAAATTGCTTCACTTCCTGAAATGGGTTGTTGTAGAAGTTTTTGGGAGTTAATGCTTTGGCTCTAATTAATTACAGCGCGCATGTCTACTGGAAGGCGAAAAGACGACAATACGACAAGTACAGCATTTTGTCGTCTTTTCGTTTTGTCGTTCTGGCGGGTGCCAAAACGACAAGACGACAGAACGACAAACATAAAGCTCCAAGACGACAAGTCACCACGCGAAAAAAACGACAACGGGTCACATTTATTTGTAGTCTTGGCTCCTTTCAAATGTCGTCATAGCGCGTGAAATCCGTCGTTTTGTCGTATTGGCGGGCACCAAGAAGACACGACAAAATGCTGTTTTGTCGTCTTGTCGCGAGGCGTCTTGTCATCTTGGCGGGTCGTCTTGGCGACCCGCCGGCGACGGCCAAGACGACAAAAAGACATGGCAGAAATTAGTCACCATAGGTTTGTGTATAAAGTCGATCTCAGACAATTATGAGCGACAATGATGCATTCGCCATAAGCTGGTGAACATGAATTTACAGGAAAGACACGCCTTCAAAAAGGCATTCTATTTAAGTACAGAAATACCTACATCCAACCTATTGTATCATGTGTATAGCTGTTGACATGAGAAAATGTTGTTATTAGTTTAACTTTATATCGGATGATAAAGCGTTTGTTTAGTGGTAAACACTCCAAGTATAAAAAATGAATGAGTTGTGTTTTACGGCACGTCGACAACTAAACTGGTCATATTGTGCGCAAAGACTGATGTAAATATATAAAGATAAAACTATTTACAAATAAGGGATGCTATGGTAGTAATATAAACTATGTATACATGTAAATCAACAAATGTCCGTCAACGGGTGTGTAAACAAGTAAATATAAATAAGAACATATTATAATGATTTATAAAGTCTGATTTCTTTCAGGAAACCTACAACAAGAAGACTAAAATCTATAGTATCAAATAACTCTTTCTTTCATAGTATTAACTGTGTAGTACCTTTGCCGCATAGGAAAAAAGTCTACACATTCCAGCAAGATATGTTCCAAGTATGAATGGAATATGAATGCGCGTTTGAACATATGTATACTAAATTATAACAAGGGTATGCTCGTATAATTTTTGAGCACAAGAATCAGACTCAGACTCAAAATCTAATTTTTTTGCAAACCCTATCAACACAAAAGTATGGGTAAGAATTGTGATTTTCAGACATTTTGTGTTAAATTACCTTTAAAATTACTCGTTTCTGTAAGTAAATGTAGTAATTTGCTTGTAAAATTGTTTTTATTTGGAATTAAAAAAACCCTGAGATTTTGTGTTGAGTCCAATTCTTGTGCTCAAAAGTTTGATGAATATTAGGCCAGGCCCCATATTCTCGAAACTGTTGAGTTGGAATCTCAAGCTCAGATATAAATTTTAAACAATCTTACTTAATGGTCTTGCAGTTACTTGAAACGTTACACAAATAAAGACAAGCAAACATTACAGCTGTACTGAAGGTAATGCAATTGAAAACACTCATTGAAACAAGTTACAGCTAAAAGATATATTGAGTTTAAGAATGGGATTTTGGTTGAGCAAGTTTTGCATTGCTATAATCATAATGTAGCACGGCAATTAGGGTTGTGTTAATTATTTGATGGTTTAATAAAAGAACAACATGAATGTTTGATTTTCATTCTTTGAACAAGTAAAAAATTGTCTTGATCTATAAAGTTTGTTTAGAGCGTGGGAACATAAAGCAATTGATAACATGGATAGTGCTACCTTGTCAGATGCGAGTACCACGCTTGTAATTTCAGCATACTCTTGCGGATCCCATGTCATTCTGTCTTCAAACCATGCAATACCAACGATACCGGCAGTGTTCATTTCCCCTTGTAGTTCGTTTAGACTGTTCAATGTCAAAAGTTGAAACGTCAGATTTACCACAAGCGGCCCTGTGTCGTCCACACAAGGACGAATGTAGTTTGAATAGTTGGCCAACAAGTCCCTTTGTAAATTAGTAGTTGCATTCAAAACCCTTTATGCACTGGTATCAGGCAATAAAGCAACACAAAACATTGATGTAATAGCACTTAATCTAGACACTTTCTTTTGAAATAGTAACAAGGAAGATAAACAGGCAAGAGCAAAATGTAGAACTTTAGTTTTTGCCATTTTAAGATGTTTACATGTATTTGTTTTTTCAACGTTTGGCATCCTCGACTGACATGTGCAGGTTCAAACTTAGAACCAGTCAACGTGTTGCGTCTACAACGGGTATGTGTATTTCCAAATTTAAAACAAGTCAATGTTTGCGTCCGAGACTGATAGTGTACACGACAGAACTTAAAACCAGCCAACGTATTGTATTTGTACGTCCTAACTGAGAATCACATGTTTGGAGAGCACATAGATTTAAAAAATAGATGTAAAACAAAATCGCGTAATCAAAAACTAATTTAAATCCTGATGAATGTGGTAACTCCGGGTACTCACAATCGGGATGAGCTTGCAGTGTTTTACAGCAACGAATGGCGTTTAGCGTTTGTTCTGTTGCCACGAAAACCTCCCAGTTATTGGCAAAAGCAAATCTCGATTATGGTTCATATCGCACATTTTTGCATTATTTATCAATTTAATGTGGTGATAGTATTTCAAATAATCGATAATTGATAAATTATCATCTCTCAAGTGTTATCAGCAATAGAACAGTGAATGCAGAATAACGATAACAATCGTCTAGCAAGCAAGGTTTTACGCCAACGTAAAATAGCTGCCGAGAGACATCAAGTCACGGGTGTTAAAACATATTGAAAAAATAAATGTTGTCACGGAGACATAAACACGCCACGACCGTTTTTTCTTACATTCTTCCCGATTTTTACCAAGCATTTTACCTTCCTACCAAGCATTTTGTATCAATGTGGGCGACCTCGCTTCTTTCTGTTCAAATACCTTGACATGCTTTACATATTGATTGCAATTCACCCTTGCAACACGACGTGCTAGAAGTGCACATCAGCACAGAAATGTCAGAAATACAGTTTTTCACATGTAAGGGATACGTGTGCGTTAGTGTGTGCATTAAAACACATATAAACTGTTTACTGTTACCATGTTTAATTCTAAGATTGCGTTATCAAAGTGATAAAATGTAAAGGCACTGTTGCTACCTTACCATTAGCAATAATGAAAACCATAATAATGAAAAAGTAAAAAAAAAAAGGGGGGGGCTTGAACCCTTCTTTCCCCGGCACTAACACGACGCCTTAGTCAACTGCGCTACTGAGGCCAGTGAATGTTTCATCGCTAATATCTATATAATAATAATGACTACATGCTACATTTCAGTAGGCTGGTTTACGAAAACGTCATTTCACATATGAAACGGTAACCTTTCAACATTACAAAATATGTGTTTATACCATTCAAGTTTTTCAGACGAGTTATCTAGGAATTCAAGTTGTATAGCATGTATTGCCACTTACATGAGTCACAGTCTGCTTACCATAGGCAGATATAAAACTCATATAAGGGTCAGCCTTAATGCAAAATGATAGGGTCATAAGCTCTTTCGATAAACCTTTAAACGTTTAACAAAGATAGATTGAAAGTGATCATGACCAAGGATCTTACGAGGTTTGAAGTTCACGCAATTTAAACTTAATAAATTAAAAATATGGTTGTCCATTAATGACATATGTTTAAATTTTACTAAAGAATCATTTATTTTTAGCGTTTGTAACACAGTAACACCAGTCGCCTTGTACATACTCGTGAAGTTCGAATGTAGAACGGAGAAATGAAGTTGAATGTAGAACGGAAAACTTTAGTTGAATGTAGAACGGAGAAGTAGGTTCGAATGTAGAACGGAAAACTGGATTCCAATGTACAACGAAGTTCGAATGTTGAAGGAGAACGGATGTCGAAGGTAGAACGGAGAACTAATGTCGAATGTAGAACGGGGAACTTAAGTCGAATGTAGAACGGAGAACTAGAGTCGAATGTAGAACGGAAATCTAGAGTCAAATGTAGAACGGAGAACTTTAGTTGAATGTAGAACGGAGAAGTAGGTTCGAATGTAGAACGGAGAACTGGAGTCGAATATAGAACGGAGAACTAGGTTCGAATGTTGAACGGAGAACTGGATTCCAATGTAGAACGAAGTTCTAATGTAGAAGGAGAACGGAAGTCGAAGGTAGAACGGAGAACTAGAGTCGAATGTAGAACGGGGAACTAAAGTCGAATGTAGAACGGAGAACTAGAGTCAAATGTAGAACGGAAATCTAGAGACAAATGTAGAACGGAGAAGTAGGTTCAAATGTAGAACGGAAAACTGGAGTCGAATGTAGAAAGGAGAATTAGGTTCGAATGTTGAATGGAGAACTGGAGTCGAATGCAGAACGAACGGAGTTCGAATGTAGAACGGAGACCTGGTCAAATGTAGGACGGAGAACTAGAGTCGAATGTAGAACGGAGAACTGTAGTTGAATGCAGAAAGGAGAACTAGGTTCGAACGGAGAACTGACGGAGAACTGAAGTCGACTGTAGAACGGAGAACTATTGTCGAATGGAGAACGGAGAACCAGAGTCAAATGTAGAACGAAGAACTAGAATCGAAAGTAGAACGTAGAAGTTGCATGTAGAACGGAAAACTAGGTTCGAATGTAGAACGGAGAACTGGAGTCCAATGTAGAACGGAGGTTTGAATGTAGAACGGAGACCTGTAGTCGAATGTAGAACGGAGAACTAGGTTCGAGTTTAGAACGAGAACTAAAGTTGAATGTAGAACGGAGAACTAGGTTCGAATGTAGAACGGAGAACTGAAGTCGAATGTAGAACGGATAACTAGACTCGAATGAAGAATGGAAAACTGAAGTCGAATGTAGAACGGAAAACTAGACTCGAATGTAGAACGGAGAACTAGGGTCAAATGTAGAACGGAGAACTTTAGTAGACTGTAGAACGGAGAACTAGATTCAAATGTAGAAAGAAGATCTGGAGTCAGATATAGAAGGAGAACTTGGTTCGAATGTTGAACGGTCAATTGAAGTCAAATGTAGAACGGAGAACTGGGATCGAATGTAGAACGGAGAACTAGGTTCGATTGTAGAACGGAGAACTAGAGTCGAATGTAGAACGTAGAACTGTAGTCAAATGTAGAACGGAGAACTAGGTTCAAATGTAGAACGGAGAATTGAAGTCAAATGTAGATCGGAGAAATGGGTTCGAATGTAGAACGGAGAACTAGGTTCGATTGTAGAACGGAGAACTAGAGTCGAATGTAGAACGTAGAACTGTAGTTGAATGTAGAACGGAGAACTAGAGTCGAATGTAGAACGGAGAGCTGGAGTCGATCATAGAACGGAGAAGTAGGTTCGAATATTGAACGGAGAACTGGAGTAGAATGTAGAAGAGAAAACTGGGTTCGAATGTAGTCGAATGTAGTACGGAGAACTAGGTTCGAATGTAGAACAGAGAATTGAAATCGAATGTATAACGGAGAACTTGGTTCGAATGTAGAACGGAGAAGTGAAGTCAAATGTAGAACGCAAGAACTAGAGTCGAATGTAGAACGGAGAACTGGGGTCCAATGTGGAACGGAGAACTAGGTTCGAATGAAGAACGGAGAAGTCTAGTCGAATGTAGAACGGAGAACTGGAGTCGAATTTAGAACGGAGAACTGTAGTTGAATGTGGAACGGAGAACTAGATTCTAATTTAAAACGCAGAACTAGGTTCGAATGTAGAACGGAAAGTTAGAGTCGAATGTAGAACGAACGGGGAACTGAAGGCAAATGTAGAACGGAGAACTAGAGTCGAATGTAGAACGGAGAACTGGAGTCGAATGTAGAACGGAGATCTAGGTTCGAATTTTTAACGGAGAACTTGAGTCGAATGTAGAACGTACGGAGGCCGAATATAGAACGGAGTACTGGAATCGAATGTAGAACGGAGAACTAGAGTATAATATAGAACGGAGAACTGTTGTTGAATGTAGGACGGAGAACTAGGTACGAATGTAGAACAGAGAACTGGAGTCGAATGTAGAACGGAGAACTAGGTTCGAATTTTTAACGGAGAACTGGAGTCGAATGTAGAACGAACGGAGTCCGAATGTAGAACGGAGAACTTGAGTCGAATGTAGAACGGAGCACTTGGTTCGAATGTAGAAAGGAGAATTGTAGTCGAATCTTAAACTGACAATTAAGTTCGAATGTAGAACGGAGAACTTTAGTTAAATGTAGAACGGAGAAGTAGGTTCGAATGTAGAACGGAGAACTGGAGTCGAATATAGAACGGAGAACTAGTTTCGAATGTTGAACGGAGAACTGGAGTCGAATATAGAACGGAGTTTGAATGTAGAACGGAGAACTGAAGTTGGATGTAGAACGGAGAACTAGAGTCAAATGTAGAACAGAGATAAGTAGTTGAATGTAGAACGGAGAACGATTTTCGAATGTAGAACGGAGAACTGGAGTCAAATGTAGACCGGAAAAATAGGTTCTGGAGTCGAATGTAGAAACGGAAAACTGTAGTTGAATGTAGAACGGAGAACTAGGTTGGAATGTAGAACGGAGGACTGGAGTCGAATGTAGAACGGAGAACTAGTTTCGAATGTTGAACTGAGCACTGGAGTAAAATGTAGAACGGTGAACTGGCTTCGAATGTAGTCGAATGTAGAACGGAGAACTAGGTTCGAATGTTGAACGGAGAAATGGAATCTAATGTAGAACGGAGAACTGAGTTCGAATGAAGAACGGAGAACTGAAGTCGAATATAGAACGGAAGAACGAGAGTCGAATGTAGAACGGAAAACTAGAGTCGAATGTAGAACATAGAACTGGGTTCGAATGTAGTCGAATGTAGAACGGAAAACTAGGTTGAAATGTTGAACGGAGAACTGGAATCGAATGTAGAACGGAGAACTGGGTTCGAATGTAGAACGGAGAACTGAAGTCAAATGTAGAACGGAAGAACTAGAGTCGAATGTACAACGGAAAACTAGAGTCGAATGTAGAACGGAAAACTGGAGTCGAGTGTAGAACATAGAACTGAGTTCTAATTCAGTCGAATATAGAACATAGAACTAGGTTCGAATGTTGGACGAAGAACTGGAATCGAATGTAGAACGGAAGAACTAGAGTCGAATGTAGAAAGGAAAACTAAAGTCAAAAGTAAAAGGAGAACTAGGTTCGAATGTATAACAGAGAACTCTAATCGAATGTAGAACGGAGAACTGGAGTCAAATGTAGAACGGAAAACTAAGTTCGAATGTAGAACGGAGATCTGTAGTCGAATGTAGAAAGGAAAACTAAAGTCAAAAGTAAAAGGAGAACTGGGTTCGAATGTAGAACAGAGAACTCTAGTCGAATGTAGAACGGAGAACTGGAGTCAAATGTAGAACGGAGAACTGGAGTCAAATGTAGAACGGAAAACTAAGTTCGAATGTAGAACGGAGTCGAATGTAGAACGGAGTACTGGGTTCGAATATATAACAGAGAAGTGAAGTGAAGTCGAATATAGAACGGAAGAACTAGAGTCGAATATAGAAAGGAGAACTAGAGTCAAAAGTAGAATGGAAAACTGGAGTCGTATGAAGAACGGAGATATGTAGTCGAATGTAGAAAGGAAAACTAAAGTCAAAAGTAAAAGGAGAACTGGGTTCGAATGTAGAACAGAGAACTCTAGTCGAATGTAGAACGGAGAACTGGAGTCGAATGTAGAACGGAGTACTGTAGTTGAATGTATAACGGAGAACTAGATTGGAATCAAGAACGGAGAACTGGAGTCGAATGTAGAACGGAGAACTAGATTTGAATGTTGAACGGAGAACTGGAGTCGAATGTAGAACGGAGAACTGGGTTAGAATGTAGTCGAATGTAGAACGGTGAACTAGGTTCGAATGCTGAACGGAGAAATGGAATCTAATGTAGAATGGATAACTGGGTTCGAATGAAGAACGGAGAACTGAAGTCGAATGTAGAACGGAAGAACTAGAGTCGAATGTAGAACGGAAAACTAGAGTTGAATGTAGAACGGAGAACTAGAGTCGAAAGTAGAACATAGAACTGGGTTCGAATGTAGTCGAATGTAGAATGTAGAACTAGGTTGGAATGTTGAACGGAGAAATGGAATCGAATGTAGAACGGAGAACTCGGTTCGATTGTAGAACGGTGAACTGAAGTCGAATGTAGAACGGAAGACCTAGAGTGGAATGTAGAACTGAAAACAAGAGTCAAATGCAGAACGGAGAACTAGGTTCGAATGTTATACGAAGAACTGGAATCGAATGTAGAACGGAGAACTGGGTTCGAATATATAACAGAGAAGTGAAGTCGAATATAGAACGGAAGAACTAGAGTCGAATGTAGAACGGAGAACTAGGTCCGAATGTTGGACGAAGAACTGGAAAAGAATGTAGAACGGAGAACTGGGTTCGAATATATAACAGAGAAGTGAAGTCGAATTTAGAACGGAAGAACTAGAGTCGAATATAGAACGGAGAACTAGAGTCGAATGTAGAATGGAGAACTGGAGTCGAATGTAGAACGGAGAACTGTAGTCGAATGTAGAACGGAAAACTAAATTCAAAAGTAAAACTGAGAACTGGGTTCGAATGTAGAACGGAGAACTGTAGTCGAATGTAGAACGGAGAACTGGAGTCAAATGTAGAACGGAAAACTAGGTTCGAATGTATAACGGAGAACTGGAGTCGAATGTAGAACATAGAACTGGGTTAGAATGTAGTCGAATGTAGAATGGAGAACTAGGTTGGAATGTTGAGCGGAGAAATGGAATCGAATGTAGAACGGAGAACTCGGTTCGATTGTAGAACGGAGAACTGAAGTCGAATGTAGAACGGAAGAACTAGAGTCGAATGTAGAACGGAAAACAACAGTCAAATGTAGAACGGAAAACTATAGAACTGAGTTCGAATGTAGTCGAATGTAGAACGGAGAACTAGGTTCGAATGTTGAACGAAGAACTGGAATCGAATGTAGAACGGATAACTGGGTTTGAATATATAACAGAGAAGTGAAGTCGAATATAGAACGGAAGAACTAGAGTCGAATGTAGAACGGAAAACTAGAGTTGAATGTAGAATGGAGAACCGGAGTCGATTGTAGAACGGAGAACTGTAGTCGAATGTATAACAGAAAACTAAAGCCAAATGTAAAACTGAGAACTGGGTTCGAATGTAGAACGGAAAACTCTAGTCGAATGTAGAACGGAGAACTGTAGTTGAATGTGGAACGGAGAACTAGATTCGAATGTAGAACGCAGAACTAGGTTCGAATGTAGAACGGAGAACTAGAATCAAATGTAGAACTGGGAACTGAAGTCGAATGTAGAACGGAGAACTAGAGTCGAATGTAGAACAGATATCTAGAGTCGAATGTAGAACGGAGAACTTTAGTTGAATGTAGAACTGAGAAGTAGGTTCGAATGTAGAATGGAGAACTGCAGTTGAATGTAGAACGGAGAAATAAATTCGAATGTTGAACAAAGAACTGGAGTCTAATGTAGAACGAACGGAGTTTGAATGTAGAACGGAGAACTGGAGTCGAATGTAGAATGGAGAACTAGAGTTGAATGTAGAACGGAGAACTGTAGTTGAATGTAGAACGGAGAAATATGTTCGAATATAGAACGGAGAACAGGAGTCGAATTTAGCCCGGAGAACTAGTTTCGAATGTAAAACGGAGAACTGAAGTCGAATATAGAAAGGAGAACTAGGTTCGAATGTAGAACGGGAAATTGAGTCGAATGTAAAATGGAGAATTAGGTTCGAATGTAGAACTGAGAACTGGAGTCGAATTTAGAACGGAGAAGTAGGTTCAAATGTAGAACGAGAACTGGAGTGGAATGTAGAACGGAAAACTAGTTTCGAATGTTGAACGGAGAAGTGTAGTCGAACGCAGAACGGAGTTCGAATGTAGAACGGAGAACTGAAGTTGAATGTATAACGGAGAAGTAGGTTCAAATATAGAACGGAGAACTGGAGTGGAATGTAGAACGGAGAACTAGTTTCGAATGTTGAATGGAGAAGTATAATCGAATGAAGAACGGAGTTCGATTGTATAAAGGAGAACTGAATTTGAATATATAACGGAGAACTAGAGTCGAATGTAGAACGGAGAACTGTAGTTGATTGTAGAACGGAGAACTATTTTCGAATGTAGAACGGAGAACTGAAGTCAAATGTAGAACGGAAAACTAGGTTCGAATGTTGAACGGAGAACTGGAGTCGAATATAGAATAGAGAACTGTAATTTAATATAGAGCGGAGAACTAGGTTGGAATGTAGAACGGAGAACTGGAGTCGAATGTAGAACGGAGAACTAGATTCGAATGTTGAATGGAGAAATGTAATCGAATATAGAACGGAGAACTGGGTTAGAATGTAGAACGGAGAACTGAAGTCGAATGTAGAACGGAACAACTAGAGTCGAATGTAAAAAGGAAAACTGGAGTCGAATGTAGAACGGAGAACCGTAGTCGAATGTAGAACGGAGAACTAGGTTCGAATGTAGAACGGAAATCTAAAGTCGAATGTAAACTTGAGAACTGGGTTCGAATGTACAACGGAAAACTATAGTTGAATTTGGAACGGAGAACTATATTCGAATATAGAACGCAGACCTAGAGTCGAATGGAGAATGGGGAACTGAAGTCGAATGTAGAACAGAGAACTAGAGTTGAATGTAAAACGGAGATCTAGAGTGGAATGAAGAACGGAGAACTTAGTTGAATGTAGAACGTAGAAGTAGGTTCAAATGTAGAACTGGAGCCGAATGTAGAACGGAGAACTAGGTTCGAATGTTGAACTGAGAACTGGAGTGGAATGTAGAACGTAGAACTGTAGTTGAATGTAGAACGGAGAACTAGGTTCGAATGTAGAACGGTGAAATGGAGCTGAACTTCACACACATACACCATTCTCGAACGATATACATTACACATCCAATATGACTTTACTACACGTCACTATGGCGAATATTGACGTTTCCTTTTTCATTGAAAGTAAACGAAGCTTGTAAGTGCGTATGTAATAATATTAAATATCCTGAAGAAAAAACCTGCATTTTCCTTTATTTTTTTTTTCTTTTATCTTTCGGAAGATATACCTTGAGTCTTTCATTTTGCTCAAGTTATTTCTTTCCTTTCCATCAAAATATTACTACATCCTGGGTTGTTATCTGGATTGTTGTCCATATATTCACATCCCTAACTGTATTGAAACCCCTATCAACCTACTAAAACTGTCTTCAACCCCTTACCTTTTTAAGAAAGGGTACTAACTATACATACATGCACCGTAATAACCATTTATATGACGTGCGTATATTGATTTTTGACCATATATATGACGTGCGTTTGCTGGCTTCATGACCATATATATATATACGACGGGGGCTTATATTGGTGTTATGAGGATATTGTGAGCATATATACGACGTGCGTATAATGGTTTTATGAGCATATATACGACGTGCGTATAATGCTTTTATGAGCATATATACGACGTTCGTATAATGATTTTATGACCATATATACGACGAGCGTATAATGGTTTTATGAGCATATATACGACGTGCGTATAATGGTTTTATGACCATATATACGACGAGCGTATAATGGTTTTATGGGCATATATACGACGTGCGTATAATGGTTTTATGAGCATATATACGACGATCGTATATTGGTTTTATTAGCATATATACAATGTGTGTATATTGGTTTCATGACCATATATACGGCGTGCTTATATTGGTGTTATGAGGATATTATGAGCATATATACGACGTGCGTATAATGGTTTTATGAGCATATATACGACGTGCGTATATTGGTTTTATGAGCATATATACGACGTGCGTATATTGGTTTTATGAGCATATATACGACGTGCGTATATTGGTTTTATGAGCATATATACGACGTTCGTATAATGGTTTTATGAGCATATATACGACAAGCGTATAATGTTTTGATGAGCATATATACGACGTGCGTATAATGGTTTTATGAGCATATATACGACGTTCGTATAATGGTTTTATGAGCATATATACGACGTTCGTATAATGGTTTTATGAGCATATATACGACGAGCGTATAATGGTTTTATGAGCATATATACGACGTGCGTATAATGGTTTTTGAGCATATATACGACGTGCGTATAATGGTTTTATGAGCATATATACGACGAGCGTATAATGGTTTTATGAGCATATATACGACGTTCGTATGTTGGTTTTATGACCATATATACGACGAGCGTATAATGGTTTTATGACCATACACATGACGTGCGTATGTTGGTTTTAAGACCATATATACGACGAGCGTATAATGGTTTTATGAGCATACATACGACGAGCGTATATTGGTTTTATGACCATATATACGACGATCGTATAATGGCTTTATGAGCATACATACGACGTGCGTATATTGGCTTTATGAGCATACATATGACGTCCGTATGTTGGTTTTATGACCATATATGCTACGAGCGTATAATGGTTTTATGAGCATACATACGACTTGCTTATCTTGGTTTTATGACCATATATACTACGAGCGTATAATGGTTTTATGAGCATACAAACGACGAGCTTATATTGGTTTTATGACCATATATACGACATGGTTTTATGAGCATACATACGACGTGCGTATATTGGTTTTATGAGCATACATACGACGTGCGTATGTTGGTTTTATGACCATATATACAACAAGCGTATAATGGTTTTATGAGCATACATACGACGAGCGTATATTGGTTTTATGGCATATATATGACGAGCGTATAATGGTTTTATGAGCATACATACGACGTGCGATTATTGTTTTTATGAGCATACATACGACGTGAGTATGTTGGTTTTATGACCATATATACGACGAGCGTATAATGGTTTTATTAGCATACATACGACGAGCGTATATTGGTTTTATGACCATATATGCGATGAGCGTATAATGGTGTAATGAGCATACATACGACGTGCGTATATTGGTTTTATGAGCATACATACGACGTGTCGTATGTTGGTTTTATGACCATATATTCGACGAGCGTATAATGGTTTTATGAGCATACATACGACGTGCATATAATGCTTTGATGAGCATACATACAAAGTTCGTATTTTGGTTTTAAAGTTATCAATGCTGTGTACAAGCTAAATTCATATAAAAAAAGATGTGAAAACAGACAATAGACGGTTAAACTAAGAATAATCGCTTACGGTTTATTACCACTTTCACTAAACGTGTTCACTGTCACAACATTAACGTAGAATATCAGAGTAACAGCACGAAACCAGTTTACACTTGATCAACTTCTTTGTTTTAACCATGTTAACTGTCATTTTCACAACTTTATTTTTACACTCTTATTAGCAATTTTCTGTACTGCAAAACACGTATTTTTTTTTTTTTTTTTTTACTTTTTTTTTTTTTTTTTACTTTCCAGCCAATCTACATAGTAGTGGCCCATTTATTACTGATTTACAACATGAGCAAATTATATACAATTTTTACACATCAATCAAACATAACAACAATTACAATATATAATAACATAAATTTAGTCCTTTCTTTCTGAATCTTTCTCACTTCTGATAGAATGATGTGTGAATTAGGCAATTGTCATTAATGGGCTCACATTACTGCAAAACAATTAAGGAAGTATTAAAAAAAGGAAAAAAAATGAGAAAAAAAAACTCCATTGAATGACAGTGTGTATTGACAATTCCTTTGCATATTTATTATATTTGGTAAAGAGAATTTAAATTATAGAAAATGTCATTTGTCAAGGTCCTGGTTACTATTCGCAATTATTATATAAACCAATAAATATAATTTCTGTAATAATATGATAAAAACACCAGTTGTATGGACATTAACTTATTATCTATGATTTATATGTAGAAGGCTTAATCTTGAAGTAAAGTTTTATATTTATGCCAAGTTTTATCAAAAGAATTTACTGTGTCACTTTTTATTGCTGTGTATTTACGAGCTTTGAATGTATATTTAAGTCTATTATGAAGTGCAGTAATTGAAAGTGGAGAATTAAGTTTTTTTGCAGAAAATATATAGTATTTAATTTCAAGTATGATAGAGTTATCTGCTATAGTAAACGGCTCTCCCATGTTAAATATAAACAACTCCTCAATAAAAGGTAAAATTATGTTGTTCCTTCTCAGCCAACTTTGTATTTTTTGGAGAAATGATTTTGTTGCAGGACATGTCCATAGTAGATGAATTATGGTTTCCTCTTGATTACAATATGAGCAAATAGGGCTTGGAATAGCGTTTATGGTATACAAGTATTTTTTGGTTGGTTATATTCGGTGGATGATTCTGGTTTGAAACCATTGTAATGTAGAACTGAATTTAAACTTGAAAGGTGATAAAAATATGTCTTTCCATGATTCATTCGAAATATTATAGATTTGTTCCCATTTTGTTTTTGATGTTGGAAATTCATCATTTTTATTTAAAATGTTATAGAAGTCTTTACAACCTTTAATTGACTTGTAATATATACTAATATGGTTTGGCAGTATTGGATTGTGTACTTTTTTGTTGATCATGCTAACATTATTATTTTTTGCAAAGTTTTTGATTGTTTGAGTTATTCCATTAAACTGTAGAAAATTTGTTTTTATGTTATATATTTTTTTAAAGTCAGTTTCTGTGTAAATTTCTCCATTTTCTGAAACAAGATCATTGATAAAATAAATACCCTTATCATTCCATGTTTTATTTACTATAGGCATTCCTCCAACACACAAACTATCATTTTGAAATAAGGGAGTATTTAGGAATTGTTCTAAAGTTGTGATTTTATCATGTTTTATAATGTGAGTGTGTGATATAAGAACATCCTTCCAGAAATTGTTTCTTGTTTTATTGATCATTATTTCTGTTAAGGAGTTTCCATAGTTTGCTAAATTATTTATGTTTATGTCATTTTCTATAATAGTTGTCCAACTACCGCCGACTCGTATTAATCTTCTTATCCATGTTGCTTTAAGAGCTGAAATAAATGCCTTAAGGTTTTTCATTTTTAACCCCCCTTCAAAGTATTGTTTTACTACAACTGATTGTTTTATTTTTGCTGTTCCATTCCATAAAAAGTCATAAAATATAGAATTTAGCTCTTTAATTACTTTTTCTATTGGATTTGGTAATGCAATAAATAAATGATTTAAAATTGGTAATAGTAACGTTTTAATAACGGTTATTTTCCCTAAAGGAGTTAAATATCTTCTCTTCCAAAGTTTAATTATATTTTTTATCTTAACAATTTTTTCATTGTAATTGATTGTATTCATTTTGTCTAAATCTATGTGAAAATGAATTCCAAGTAGTTTAAAATCAGTTTTTCCCCAGTTAAGTTTCCATTTCGTTTTAATTGCCAGAGAACTGTATTTTTTTATTCCAATCCATACAACCTGTGTTTTATCAAAATTAACACGTAAACCTGATATTTTTGCAAAATCGGATAATTCATTAAGTGTTTGATGTAGTGAAGACTCAGAGCCATCCAGAATTGCAGATGTATCGTCTGCATATTGAGAGATTTTAAACTCGGTGTTATTGATAGTAATACCTTTGATATTTTTATTGTTTCTTATTTTTATTGCTAGTATTTCAGAGCATAATATAAAGATATACGGAGAAAGAGGGTCACCTTGTCGGCAGCCCCTACCTATATTAAAAAAAGATGAAATATTACCACCCTGGGTGACTGCTAGCGAAGCATTTTTATACAGGACATGAATCCACGATATTATCGAGTCACCAAATCCAAAAAACTTCATAACCTTATTGATAAAATTCCAGGATAAAGAATCAAAAGCTTTTTCAAAATCAACAAGTAAAAGTAAACCTGGTAAATTATTATCCTCTGCATATTGCATTATGTCATATAAAATTCTCGTATTTTCCCCTACATATCGACCCGCTATGAAGCCTGTTTGATCTTTATTGATTAGTTTATTTAAAGTTGTTTTTAGTCTGTTGGCTATTGCTCCAGATGCTATTTTATATATAGTATTAAGAAGAGATATGGGTCTATAGTTTTTTACTTGGTAACGCGATTTGTTTTCTTTTGGAATACATGTAATAATGCCTTGTTTTTGAGTGACTGAAATTTCATCATGTAAAAAACCATAGTTAATTGATCTGACTACAAAATGTCCAATCTGACCCCAGAAAACCTTAAAAAAATCAGCATTAAAACCATCAGTGCCAGGGCTCTTATTATTTGCCATATTTTTAAGCGATATTGTGGCTTGTAGATATGTCAAAAGTCCTTCAATATTGGAAGATTCTTCTATATTTAGTTTTGGAACTGTGTAACCCGATAACTCTGTTTCTAAGTTAAAATCTAAAAGTTCAGAATCTCTACTGCTATAAAGTGTTTGATAAAATAGTTTTGTTTCTTCTAAAATTGTAACTTGATCTTTAATAAATGTCCCATCTTCTTTTTCAATTTTCGGTATTATTTTACTAGAATATGTATTTTTTTC
>JAWPHD010020666.1:0-30955 GCA_037043455.1 Cyrtodaria siliqua | reverse complement strand
TTGAAGTTGCTCTTCGAAAAATTGAGCTAGTTCAGTCCTGTGTTTAACGTAAATAGTTTGCAAAATTTTGCATCCTAAGTTTGCTCACATGATTGAGCCAAATGCGTACTCTGTGAATAATGAAACATTGCAGGAATACTATTTGCTGTATTATTTGTTGTTTCAGTATTTTTTCCAAAAGGAAAGGTCTTACAAAGCCATGTACCATTCGCTTAAAAGCAGCATATTGTACATACAATATATAGCGGAAATTCCCGTGTTGCGTTTTCATATCACTTGAGTGTATAATACTCTTATGTTTATAATCATAATTATTATTATTAAAACTGTATTTAATATTGCTGCTAGATTTTATCATGGGTGCTATACTCTATATTAAACAAAATGCAGGTTCGTTGTGATGTTGGCGTAATGTCTATTTTCTTACTTGCTGCCATCAATATTTGCAACTGGCCTTTGTTCCGATAACAGGCTTAATTGTAAACTTTATAGTGTAAACAGACGAGGAAAAATTAGTACACTCAGTAGAGTTTGAACTTGGGACCACTCGCATGCAAGGCGAATGCTCTACCAATGTTGCCATAAAAGCTAGCTCTGTGGTGAGACAACGCGCTTATAAAACTTTCTGCCTGTATTTACATATAACCCCAACTGAATCCTAGCTACTACTGTAACAGTAGATTTATAAAACTTTTTTTACATACTGATAAGTGACCATATATATAAAACGCACTCTCAGTACCTAATATGCCGGTACTGTGAAAGAATAACATGCTTGTAGCATGTTTAGAGGAGATGTAACGCTGTCAGTCCAGTTTGCAGGGATAGCCATACCCTGTGCACATACATTATCTTGTGGCAGAGTTAAAAAGTAGTCGACAAGTTCTTGCTATTGCACAGGATCCATACCTATAATTTCCTTGGAAACTAGACGTGTTTAAGGGTGTGGCAACTACTTGTTTAGATATATATAGACACACTAGATGCTGTTACCTATATCTAAGGTTTACCTGTTTGGTTGCATGTACGTTTCTCAAAGTGTACATGCATTACTGCATGATTATTATTGATTTGGCCTTGAAGACAGTTGAAATAGTATAGATGTAAACATGTTTTCCATGACAGTGATTTTTTATGCCCCCAAAGGGTGGCATATAGTAGTCGCACTGTCTGTCCGTTAGTCTGTACCATCGTGTCCGCTTCATAACTCTGACAATAATGGACGGATTTTCAAATAACTTCGCACAATTGCTCACCACAACAAGACGATGTGTCGCGCACAAAATCCAGGTCCATGACTCCAAGGTCAAGGTCACACTTAGAGGTCAAAGGTCAAAATCCGTTAGTCTGTACAATCGTGTCCGCTTCATAACTCTGACAATAATGGACGGATTTTCAAATAACTTCGCACAATTGCTCACCACAACAAGACGACGTGTCGCGCACAAAATCCAGGTCCGTGGCTCCAAGGTCAAGGTCACACAGAGGTCAAAGGTCAAAACAAAGTGCTTTCCTGTCCGGTTAACAACTCTGACATTCATGGACAGATTTTCAAATAACGTGGCACAATTGCTCACCACAACTAGTTGACATGTCGCTCACAAAACCCAGGTCCGTGGCTCCAAGGTCAAGGTCACATTTAGAGGTCGAATGTCAAAACAAAGTGCTTTCGTGTCCGATTAATAACTCTGACATTCATGGACAGAGTTTCAAATAACTTGGCACAATTTCTCACCACAACTAGTTGACGTGTCGCGCACAAAACCCAGGTCCGTGGCTCCAAGGTCAAGGTCACACTTAGAGGTCAAAATAAAGTGCTTTCGTGTCCGGTTAATAACTCTGACATTCATGGACAGATTTTCAAATAACTTGGCACAATTGCTCACCACAACTAGACAACGTGTCAAGCATAAAACCCGTAGTTCGTAGTTCCAAGGTCAAGGTCACATTTAGAGGTCAAAGGTCAAATTGTGCCCAGTCAATAACTCTGGCATTCCTGGACGGATATTCAAATAACTTGGCGCAAGTGCTCAGCACAATCAGACGACATGTCGCGCACAAAATCCAGGTCCGTCGCTCTCAAGGTCAAGGTCACACTTAGAGGTCAAATGTCAAATCATGTCCGGTCAATAACTCGGGCATTTCTTTACGGATTTTGAATTAACAAGTGCTCACCACAACAACATGATGTGTCACGCACAAAATCCAGGTCCATGGCTCCAAGGTCAAGGTCACACATAGGTTAAAGGTCAAATCATGTCCGGTCAATAACTCTGGCATTCCTGGACGGATTTTCAAATTACTTGGCACAAGTGCTCACCACAATAAGACGATGTGTAGAGCACAAATCCAGGTCAGTTGCCCCAAGGTCAAGGTCACACTTAGAGGTCAAAGGTCAAATTGTGTCAGTCAATAACTCTGGCATTCCTGGACGGATTTTCAAATAACTTGTTTTAATTATTTTATTATTTCATTTATTTCTTCTTTTTTTATGATTTTTTTTAAAAAATTTAATTATTTATTTATTAATTTTTAATTATTTTTTTTTTATTATTTTTTTTTAATTTGATATGATTTGATTAATTCGTTTTTTTCTGATTTTTTTTTTTTTTTTTTTTAATAATTTTTTTTTAATATTTTATTTTGGTAATTTTTTTAAATATATCTGTCGGTTTCATATTGCTCCAAGGTCAAGGTCACACTTACAGGTCACTTCGGGGGCATTTGTCACTTACTGTGACATTTCTTGTTTCCTTATATAAGTGGTACCGAAAAACAGTACCATTCCCAATGGCAAAAAGTATGTTTCTTTCCCAATTCGAGTGAAAAAAAATCCCAGTAAAAAAATATTTCGAGTGAAACTTTTTTTAAAGAATTTAAAGACAAAAAGTGGGGTACTTATATTCTTTTAGGTGAGGGTAATGAAATACTGCTAGAGAATGTATACATGGTAATGTGTTTGCAATGTATTTAAGCACACAATACTGCTTTTGTTTGATTATGAAAAATTCCCAAATTACGGCAAAACGCCACAATGTTTCCCAATTGAATGGGTACCAGTACCATTCCCAAAAGGGTGAACAAAATCACTGCATGTATGCAAATTATTTATGCGAATTCATTTATGATGAAATTTGGACTTCTCATGGGACTGTTTTATGCAAATTCATTTATGATGAAATTTGGACTATTTTCATGGGACTATATCAGTGGGGAAGCTTTTGGAACAATCTTTGGTGGTATATAAACAGACTAGCTCTGGGAGCAGCCCAGCAGTTGAGTTGAGTTCTATTTAGATCAATTTTCAGTATTCTTCATTAAGTTTTATTTAGATTCGGATGCTTTTAGAAATTTAATATAATTGTGAGAGGATTTAGAGCCCATAAGGGTATTGCCGACTACGAGGGTATTGCCGTACATTTGCTTAATAAAGCATTTAAAGAAAAAAATATATTTATAGTACGGTATACATCATAGTATGTCGTCTATATATAGGGCACATCCTTTTTTCCTTCCCAACCCATATGTTATACTTAGAAACAACACAACCACAGATAACACCAAAATATTGAGCACTTTTTATTAAATTGCTATTATTACGGGTGTTTGATTTTAAATGAACACTGACTGCGTATCTGACATTTCGAATTGTTTCGTCACTTTCTATTTTAAATTATGCATGCCATGACTATTAATCAATGGATGTAACTTGTTTTAATCACTGCACTCCTACTTAATGAGTTGTCTTGGGTATTCGGTATTACCCTCCTAATACAAGAGTGGTTGGGTAATACCTGATCATGACAATAAATAAATCCATTAACCTTTTTCATTTCTTTATAATTAAACTTGTTTAGCATCAAAAGTGCTTTTTAGTTTTAAAGTGTTATATATAAATTAAATTAATTTAGATGACACCCTGTAAAATGTTTAATCCCTTGATTTGAGGCCCCACAACCTTCTTAACATAAATATTCGAAGAAAAGTTCCCCAAAAAGCACTTTCTTAAGCTAGACATAGACATGACGGTTAGACATGCTGATAGAGAAGAATGAATAAGATGGCAATTAATAAACAGAAACGAAAGGAAGTGAAGCTAAATAAAATAATCATAAGAAAAAGCTATAAAAGAAAGAAAACAAGAGTTCTAATAAGAATCTCTTAACCAAAACCAACAGGAGTGAGTATGCAAAGATCAAGATGTTTAGCATGACCGTCCTGGTTGATTCAGATGAGTCAAACAGTTGAACGATGAATGAGCTACAAGTGATATAGAGAGTATAAGGACTGCATGAAACCTGAAAAGTTTATGAGACGTTTATTACGAGTGAAAATTGTACGAGGCATTCCTATTTTAAGTGTGTTGAGGAAGATATGGACTTGAAATAGCATGTTTTAACGGGAATATTGTCAAATATTGTAAAGATAAAAATATCGTCATACTTTCGTTACGCGTTCGTTTTTTGTTATTCATTTGATATTTCTGACACTTGCTAATGTGAATTAAAGTAACATTGGATAATTTTATTTGGACGTAATTTAAAAATTGGATATTAATGAAAAACTGGATTTGTGTATTCCATAATTGAATATTTTATAAATTTGTTAATTATATTGTTGTGTGCTGGTTTTGCTTCCTTTCTTGTTACATTTTACTCGTAACAATGCATTTGATGTTTAATAATTGTAAAAAATATTTATATATTTACACAGGTGATGAAAAATCCTACATTGCGGGCAATGTTGAAGGACAATGTGAGTGAAGTTCCATCACTACAACAGTGCTGCAGGTTATGTACCAGGAAACAGCTGGCTCAAGTGCATGCTGGGAGGAGTATCATGGCAGCAGTGATGTCACTTCCTGTACCACGGAAGTTGAAAGACTTTATAGCTTTAAAAGCACATTGATTTTGGCGATATATTTTATATTCAAATTATATTTATAATATACAGGTATATTTGACTGTGATGTTTTACTTTTATGTGGGCAACACAGTGCATGATCCAGAAGAATGAAGGGTTTGGTCGACTATGTACAATTGGTAGCCACCAATGAGTGTTGTCTGATAGGTGAAATGTTCTTTGGGATAAAATCGGATCATTACAGAAATCAATGTTTTGAGATGAGAGGAAAATACTGGATAATTTTAAGGGATATAGTGAACATTATAATGTTCCAGTCTATACAGAAAAAATGAATAAAACGTGTATAAGATATTAAATGAGATTATTCCAAATACATAATATCGAGCCCATTTGACGGTTCTCGACTTAGCGATCACAATGTAGTCCGGGTGTATGTGCGTCCGTCCGCCCGTCCGTCCATTTGTTTTTCCATTTGTTCGTCGACTTTCATTTATTATGCTCCCCGAAATTTTCAGAGTGAGCAGTCGCCACTTTGTCCATCCTTCCGTCACACTTTTGTCCGGAGCATAACTACAAAACTACAGATGGGACTGCAATGAAACTTCACACAATGATAGAGAGCAATGAGAGCAAGTGCATAGTGCAAGAACCTTAACTCTGTCCTAATTCAAATTAGAGTTATTGCCCTTTGTAATTTTATACTTAAGAATTTTTGTCCGGAACATAACTTCAAATTACTGATGGGACTGCAATGAAGCTTCACACAATGATAGAGGGCAATGAGAGGAAGTGCAGAGTGCAAAAACCGTAACTGTCCTCATTCAATTTAGAGTTATTGCCCTTTATGATTTTATACTTAGAATTTTTGTCCGGAGCATAACTTCAAAACTACTGATGGGACTGTAATGAAACTTCACACAATGATAGAGGGCAATGAGAGGAAGTGCAGAGTTCAAGAACTGTTACTCTGTAATGATTCAAATTAGAGTTATTGCCCTTTGTAATTTTATACTTTGTCCAGAGCATAACTTCGTAACTACTGCAATGAAACTTCACACAATGATAGAGGGAGGAAGTGCAGAGTGCAAGAACCATAACTCTGTCATCATTCAAATTAGAGTTATTGCTCTTTGTAATTTTATACTTGGAATTTTTGTCCAGAGTATAATTTAAAAACTACGGATGGGACTGCATTGAAACTTCAAACAATGATAATTGGCAATAAGAGGAAGTGCAGAGTGCAAGAACTGTAACTCGGTCTTCATTCAAATTAGAGTTATTGCCCCTTGTAATTTTATATTTAGAATTTTTGTCTGGAGCAAAACTACATATGGGACTGCAATGAAACTTCACACAATGATAAAGGGCAATGAGAGGAAGTGCAGAGTGCAAGAACCGTAACTCTGTCATCATTTGAGTTATTGCCCTTTGGAATTTTATTCTTGGAATTTTTGTCCGGAGCATAACTTTAAAACTACATATGGGACTGCAATGAGACTTCACACTATGATAGAGGGCATTGAAAGGAAGTGCAAGAACCGTAACTCTGTCATCATTCAAATTAGAGTTATTGCCCTTTGTAAGTTTATGCTTGGAATTCTTGTCTGGAGCATAACTTCAAAACTACTGATGGGACTGCAAATTGAAAGCTGCTGGGTGATACAAGGCCATATGATAAGTTGAGGATACATTTCGGACAGCATCCATCGGTTCTACTGATTTTCTTGTTTGTATCTTCTTCATTTCATGCAGGATTTAAATGAACTCCTCCAGAATGTTCCATATATGCATCTTACATCACATGCACAATTTCGGGTTGCTGTAACCTACTTTGGACGAAATATACTGGATGTCACGTCTGATCTCCGCTACGATGTGTATCTTGTTTCTTTTTTGCAGATTTTAACCAGACTGCCAGAATATTCCTTATGTTTATCTTACATCATATGCAAAATACCCAGTCGCTGTGACCTACTTTGGACGAAATCTAGGTCAAGTCCGGTCTCTGCTACAACATTCGTGTCTTGCTTCTTTCTTGCAGGATTTTCACCAACTCCACCAGAATGTTATGTGTGTGCATCAAACATCATGTGCACAATTTTGGGTTGCTGTGACCTACTTTGGACGAAATATAGGCCACGTCTGATCTCTGCAACGACATGCATAATTTGCTTCCTTCTTTCAGGATGTTCACCAAACTTCACCAGAATGTTCCATGTTTACATCTAACATCATGTGCACATTTTGGGTTAATGTGACCTACTATTGACAAAATATAGGTCACATCCATTCTCTGCTATCACATGCACCCTCCCCACTGTTATTACGACATTAATTTAATTAAATAGTAAATATGTGAGGAATGAATTTCTGAATGACATAGGTGTTGGTCAAATCAAAACTCTAGAATACTTCACCATAGGGCTCGACATGCAGGCCGTGGCATTCTCGTTTTATCCTGTCGTGGCAAGCTTGGTTGATTTGTTTTTATGTAGAAAGCAAATACTAAAAGGTCCAAATCTTTACTGTTTTTAAATGAGTGATACGATTTACCATTGTCAGAATCATGTTGACCAGTTAAGATTAATATGTTGTTGTTTGTAAATAATAAACAATGAACAGTTTGTAACTAGTCACTTTGAAAATATTTTAAAACACCTTGAAGCTATATCATTTTAATAGTGTTATTTTCACAGTATTAGAATATTTATTACACCCAACACCTTGGTAATGGAGGGCATGTAGTGTTACCCTTGTCTGTCAGGCCATACTTCACACCTTGGTTAATGTTTCTTATTAGGCTGGTTTCTAAGTCACTGCTAGCCTTACACGCTTCCAATTTCATGAGTACTACACATTCCGACCAAAAGGAGGTCACTCAGGTTTATAGCATGACCACCTATGACTTCATTTATTCTGAATAAAAGTTTTCTTAATGTATTACCTCCTAAGTCGTTATCCCGCTCTTGTTATTTGGGGATAAGCCAATTCAATCTGTAAGGTATGAATTGAATGTTGTTTAATGACTCATCAACACATTATTTGTTATTCGAGTGAGGAGATCACACACAGGAATCTGGAACCTGACATACTATAACGAATATAGTCTTATATATATAGTTCTTTAAACTAACATGCTTGGAGGACAGACTCCAATATACAAAATCTCCCAGTTTATATCCCAATCTGACGGACGAGGCTAATGAAAGCGTCCTCAGCTGAAGAACACAAAGACAAAACTCGGTGGCGATGGTGAGGCTTGACCCCGGGTTCACCGGATTTCAAGTTCAGCGGTTATTTATAGGGCCACGCCAGCCCCTTTATAAATTATGAAGCGGTATTTAAAATATTCCTTTTAACATTTTAATGCCCAGTTTTTTATTACCCTGTCCAGAATTGTATCTTCAGCCATAGTATTTGAAAATAAGATTTATATTCAGAAAGTATTAAACTGAGTTTGGGGTAATGGTTGTAATCTGAAGTGAACATAGTGCAATAAATTAAAGCAATACATTTCACGGTGGGGAATCAAAGGCACCATAACGCTATTGTTATGCATTAAAATTGTCACCGTGCATTTTCCGTTACGGTGCCCAGCGCAGAAATTGTCGTCAAAAGGTGAGTGTGAAATTGTGTTGTTTTTTTATCAAGACGTTTTATGTCCAATTTCCCAAAATCGGGGAATGTCATTCCGGACAAATATGTCCAACCTTTATTTTGAAAGCCAAATAATTGAAAAAATGCCAAAATCTAATCGTGTAGAGCGTTTGGACTTTGCAAGAGTTCATTGTTGATTTTTCAAAATCGGAATTTTGTGACCATTCTTCAACGATCTGCAGGTCTACAGTAATAGTTGACCTTCATACAACAGTATAATGGACAGACGGATGCTCTGGTAAAAAAAACTGAATATTATATGACATAAAATGCTATAAAACCATTTTTTGAAATGTCGTGGTGCCCAGGTCGAGACTATGGTGCCCAGGTCGCGACATGGTGCCCAGTGCAAGTAACTTTAAAAGAAAAAGAAAACGGTCACATTTAATAAAATATACACAGGTATCCACTAAATAAATAGTTATGTCCTATAGAGACTATTGGTGGATAATTAATTGGAACATGAACGGAGTTCGAAACAAAAAGCAGGGATTGTGGAGATATGGACTAATTGGATAATTTAGCAGTTTGAAGTTGAATTAAGTTTCCCCACAAACACATTTTAACACAGGTCAAGTCAATTCAAATATTTATTTAGTGGATACCTGTGTATATTTTATTAAATATGACCGGTTTTTTTTCTTTTAAAGTTACTTGCACTGGGCACCATGTCGCAACCTGGGCACCATAGTCTCGACCTGGGCACCACGACGTTTCAAAAAATGGGTTTATAGCATTTTATATGGCATATACTATTCATTTTTTTGTACCAGAGCATCCGTCTGTCCATTACACAGTTGTATGAAGGTCCAATATTAGCGTAGACCTGCAGATCGTTGAAGAATGGTCACAAAATTCTGATTTTGACAAATCAGCAATGAACTCTTGCAAAGTCCAAACGCTCTACACGATTAGATTTTGGCATTTTATCAATTATTTTGCTTTCAAAATAAAGGTTGGACATATTTGTCCGGAATGACATTCCCCGATTTTGGGGAATTGGACATAAAACGTCTTGATAAAAAACAACACAATTTCACACACCTTTTGACGACAATTTCTGCGCTGGGCACCGTAACGGAAAATGCACGGTGACAATTTTAACGCATAACAATAGCGTTATGGTGCCTTTGATTCCCCACCGTGCATTTGGAAGCAGGAAAGATAATGCTGTTGTAGACTTTGAAGTTCCACTTTGAACATTTGAGCCATTTCAGTACTGTATGTAAAAATGTAAAGAGATTGCAATTTTTTACATTCTAAGTTAAATTTGCATACCTGCTTGAGCATCCATGGCCGGGATAGTAAAGACGCTTTGTCTAAAACTGTCTCACCGCTGCGGGTTTGAATCCCTGGACTGGGAACTTGACTTGTCAAATGAGAAAGTGTCGATTCTTACGGATGGCAGGAGGTATACGTGAGTACTGGTTATACCCAGGAAAACTTGGGTGGTCTGCCTCTACGACAAATAAATTGACCTAGCATATGCCAAAAATGACGTAAAACACCATTCAAACAAACAAACCTGCTTGAGACATCAAGCAAACAGAAAAGAAGTATAAGTGACATACATGCTTTTGGGTTATATATGGCATATAAGTTACTTATAATTCACATAGGCCAGTAACAGATAACACTACCTAATATCAGGGGGAAAAGGTGGAGCTAAATTATTGTAATTTGTGGAATCAGAAGTGAGAAACGTAGAACAATAAATTGAAGCAATAGTTTTGGAATGAGGGAAGATATATGACTGTGTTGTTTGTGTTTGGTATTGGCGTCATCTTCTATTAGCTTGACTTTTCCAAAGGAAAAAACAGCTAGACATCACTTGATTGTCGTCGTCGTCGTCGTCTGCGTCCCCTGATTAAAGTTTGTATGTAAGCTTGCAACTCCCAAACCACATTACATAATGGATTGAAACTTCACACATGTATTCAGCATCATTAGTTGACACCACAGAATCAGGTGATATAACTCTTGCTTTTATTTTGACAGAATTATGGCCCCTTTTACACTTAGAAAACTTGTTTAAAGTTTGTATGTAAGCTTGTTTAAAGTTTGCATGTGAGTTTGTATCTTCCAAACCATTTACACAATGGATTGAAACTTCACACATGTATTCAGCATCATTAGTTGACACCACAGAGTCAGGTGATATAACTCTTGCTTTTATTTTGACAGAATTATGGCCCCTTTTAGACTTAGAAAACTTGTTTAAAGTTTGTATGCAAGCTTGTTTAAAGTTTGCATGTAAGTTTGTATCTTCCAAACCATTTACACAATGGATTGAAACTTCACTCATGTATTCAGCATCATTAGATGACAACACAGAGTCAGGTGACATAATTCCTGCTTTATTTTGACAGAATTATGGGCCCTTTCAACTTAGAAAACTTGTTTAAGTTTGTATGTAAGCTTGTTTAAAGTTTGCATGTAAGTTTGTATCTTCCAAACCATTTACACAATGGATTGAAACTTCACTCATGTATTCAGCATCATTAGATGACACCACAGAGTCAGGTGACATAATTCCTGCTTTTATTTTGACAGAATTATGGCCCCTTTCATACTTAGAAAACTTGTTTAAAGTTTGTTTGCAAGCTTGTATCCCGCAAAGTACTTTACATAATGGATTAAAACTTCACACATGAATTGGACATCTTAACTCAACACCACAGAGCCAGGTTCTATAACTCTTGCATCTGTTTAAACAAAATTATGGCCCCTTTTATACTCAGAAGTCTTGGTTAAAGCCTGTATGTAATTGATGGAAACCTTGTTTATCAATTGTAATTTCACCAAAGTCGAGCGTTGGCGGTGCTCTTGTTTTACACTTAGCAATGAAATAGTGGATTTGAGAAGTGAAATGAAACTGGTAGTTTATAGTATAAAATATAGTTTTATGTTTTTCCTGCCAAATCTACATTTTTCAATGTCAAAAACTTATTGTTTTAGATATTACTGTTTAATTTATCTCATTGGTTTGGAAATGGTCAGAGAAAAAAAATGAGCTGTTGTTTTTGAGAATTACTCAAGTATTTATGACTAATTGTTATTTACAATGGAAATGTCAGTTTGCCATTTTTCTTTTCAAAAATAACTTTTTTTCAGAAACATGGTATGAAAGTTAAATTATTCGATTGGAAATAGCTTTATTAAGAAAAAGAGTCATATACTTTTAATATTGAAATTGGTGAAGTATTTTAGAAGTTATGGTATTTTACCACAAATGATGTGGCAGCAAAATAGACTTTTTCTGCATATATATACACTTTGATTATTAAGCATAAAATTTTATAAAATCTTATTTTTTATTTACACAAGGACCTTGCGCAACTGTCGACATTTTTGATGTCAATGTTGATGCTCCTGACTTTTATCTACCTCCGTAAGTATGAAAGTATTTTACAGCATATATGTTAAACCAAAATGTGAATATGATACATGTATATAATATCAGATATCATATATATTATGTATAAGGTATATGACTGACCTTTGTATTTTAAAAACAGTGATTTTTTCACCCTTTTGGGAATGGCTCTGTTACCCATTCAGTTGGGAAAACTCACTTTGTTTTGCCTTAGTTTAAAATTATTTATTTTAATCGATTGTAACGAAAGCTCTATGGCTTATTTTAATAACTCGATGTCTTCCTGGGTAGAACTAGTACGAAGCAAATGCAGATAAAGTGACACATAATTCTGGTAATGGCAGGGGATCTATAAACCCCGTTGTTTTGCCTTAAACTGGGAATTTTTCACTATCACAAAAGCAATACTGTATGCTTAAATTCTTTGCAAACACATTGCCATGCATACATTCTCTTGTAGTATTTCGTTACCCTCACCTATTTAAGGGTGCCCTCTGCTGAGGTTTTGGATTTTTGCACTTCCGGAAATTTACATTTGTTATATTTCAAAAATTATAATAAAACTGGAAAAAATAATTATACAGTAACAAACTTATGCCCAATAGGGATATTTAAGTGCAAAAATAATAAAAAAAAATTAGATTTTTTTTTTGACCTCACATGTTGTGCCCAAAATTGACAATTTTTAACATAAGCCAAAATGGGGGGTAGGGGTACAAAAGATGGTATTTCTCAAAAACCATTTAAGATATTCACTTAATTTAAACTTTATTACAAAGACATGTGTTAGCATATACATAGACAGGAATAAAAAGTATTTTCCTATTATTTGTTACAGACATATGCCGTTATATGTCAGAGCTCGTCGAAATCTAAAAAAGCACATTTTTTTCTCAGTTTTTATTGAATATCTTTCTTATATGCACACCGACCCCCAATTTTTATTTTTTCATTCTGATACTCAGGTCTTGTATATATTGTAGACAAAATATCTCAAAAAGTTATCTGTTCCTTTATCATGAAAAATTTATGGATCACAAATTTAAAAATGCAATTTATAGTAAACTGGGTGGGGTAATGACAAGGGATGTACTAATTTTTCAGATGGTGATAAAAATACCCCAACCCTTAATTTTTCGTCCTAAAGTATGATCTATTACATTAAAAAAGACGGAAAATCGATACCTGTTCTGCAAACCACACTACACACATGTAAGTTGCCATACACAATTTGCAGCTGATTCAGAATTTAAAACCGCACTGTGAGAGTGTATTACTAAAGATTAATTTTGCGAAAAAGTTAAATCACCGACCCATCATTATTTTTCCAGAAACTAACTAGTAATATGTTAGTCTTCATAAAAAACAGGGAAATAAAAAATTCTATCTGTTTTGATATTCACCAGAGGGCACCCTTAAAAGGAATATATTTCCCTCTTCTTCTGTTTAAAGTTTCACTCTAAATATAAAAATATATGTTGTTTTTTTTCGGATTGGGAATTTTTTCGCTACAAACTGGGAAATAAACTTACTTTTTGTCTTTGGGAATGGTACAGTTTTCAGTTACTACTTATTCGTATATGGAAAAAATCACTGATGAAACAAAATGTTAACTTTTCTGTTTAAAATCCTGCAACTTACAAATAAATATTACAGTAAGACATCCTTGTTATCTTACTATGTAGAATATTTGCCTGTATGTCTGGTATCCATACAACCATACTTAACATCGGTATTAAAGGGACACATGCCAGTATTGATTTTGTAAATACTTGGGTCGCCCCGTTAGTTTTTAGACATTACTTGCATGCTATAATTGTTCAGTCATTAATATTAATTATAAGAATAGTGTAAAACAACTTGTGTTTGCATACCGGTATTACTAACTCTTGATGATATTGCATCAATAGTATATTCAAACATAATGGTAGAGTAACAAGAAAAATTGAAAACTCGACTTTGATTTAAAGTCAAAATGATACTGGATTAATAAATCAAGACACTAGTTTTAATAGTAGATAAAAAAAAATCAAGATTGCCAGGAGTCGCTTTAAGACGAATCTCCTGATTATTACACTGATAGATGGGTGTGTTACTTGCCAATTCACTGGGTGAATTTTACCTTAGTTGTTTGTGGGTGAATTTTACCTTAGTTGTTTGGTGCGCATGTTTCAGCCAAAAGGTTTTCCTCATTTACATGAACAAGACTGAAATACGTACATATATCATTAGAACTGGAATTTTTATTGGTAAATTGAAATAACTATATTTTGAATATTGATTAAGAATTAAATATTTTATAGCCAAAGGACTTTTTGATAGGGCTTTTCCCATGTAAAATGTGTTTTACTGGGACAACAGAAAATAAGAAACTTATTCATTTAGCTTTGTTATTTTGTGGAAAAAAAATCATGGTCCCTTAATTCAGATTTATCCAACACATCAAAACCTTTTTTTGATAGACATTCCGCTGTGTGGTAGAATACAACAACTCTGCAGTTCTGCAGGAAAGAAGGTTCTAGGCCCATTCTCCATATTTTATCTTGATGTAATTTTATTCTAGTTTTTGATGGAGCAGAATTTTGCATTGAAAATGCCCTATCAAAAAAAACTTCTGCATTTGATATTTTTAATTCTCAACTGATTTTGAAAATAAGGTTGTTTTATTTTACCACCAAAAATGTTGTTAAATTTTCTCTGAAAAGTCCAAAAACCTTGGGCAGAAACAATTTTAAGCGCCCACAAACATTATATGTAACAATTTAAGATAAAAAGTATTTGAAAAGAACACTGCATGGTTCTCATATATAGAATGATTCAATTGTCATTTTAATTACGGGTTTCCATCTTCAGAGCATAACTTAAATATTGGTGTCATCAAGATACCCTTATGAAAATTGCCTCATTATCAAATTATTTACCGGAGTTGTTTATTGAAGTTATTTGTCTAATATCTTGTTCAATATAAAGATAAAGCCGGATATATTCAAAGCATTTTCTTGTTTTATTTGAAAGTTAAATATTCAAAATGCTATTAGGCTTATGCTTTAATATATATTACTCAAAAGTTTATTTAGTACCAAGATTTCAATTCAACATGCTACGGTGGCTGGTTTTACCAACAGCATAAAACTCAACAATTAATTTATGCGAAATTCATTATTTTATTGTCATAAAATTTAGAGCCATATAAAAGAAACCATAAATATCCTTCATCTGGGTTCAAAAATAAGGCAAACATGTTTGGTGCTTAGCAAAGTTTGAGTAGTGTATATGTAGTGTATATGTAGTGTATATGTAGTGTATATGTCAGAATTGAAATGTAAGGAATTTAGACCATAAGATATAGTAAGCATTTTGGTTTATATATACTCCTCCTCCTCCTCCTCCTCCTCCTCCTCCTCCCCCCCCCCCCACCCCCAACCACCACCACCTCACACACACACAAAAAGGTTTCCCCTTTTTTGCTGGTATTCCCATAGGCCAGTTTTTGAGGGCATATAGCTTGAACAGCGCTTAAATTAAACAATGTTTAATTTTTTAAGCACACTTTGCTGAGGACTAAATATTCCTTTAAACAGTTTCAAATTTTGCCAAGCAATACTCTTTTATGGATGCTATGAAAACCTTAAACGGAGGTAATTTGATGATTTTTATCCTCCCCAAAGGGCGAGCATATAGTTGCCGCTTTGTCTGTCCGTCCGTGTGTATGTCACACTTTCTTGTCTGGAGCATATCTTCAGAACTACTGATGGGACTGCAATGAAACTTCACACAATCATAGAGGGCATGAGAGGAAGTGCAGAGTGCAAGAACCGTAACTTGTCTTCCTTAAATTTAGAGTTATTGCCCTTTGTAATTTTATACTTAGAATTTTGTCCGGAGCATATCTTCAAAACTGCTGATGGGACTGCAATGAAACCTCACAATGATACAGGGCTATCAGAGGAAGTGCAGTGTACAAGCACTGTAACTGAGTCTCATTCAAATTAGAGTTATTGTCCTTTGTAAATTTATACTTAGGTTTTTTATCTGGAGCATTAACTACTAATGGAACTGCAAATTGAAAACTGCTGGGTGATACAAGGCCATATGATAAGTTGAGAATACATTTCGGGGAGCATCCATCGGTTCTACTGATTTTCTTGTTGATAATTAAAAGCTGCTACCTACATAATCGGTGTTGTGTTTTCTGTTGTTTTTTTTCGAAAGCAACGTATAGAGAATATTGTCTTGGACAAATTTTACCAAAAATGGTTTAAGAAAAAGGGGGATAACTACCTTGTGTACTGAACTTTTAAAAAATTTTTTTTACACTATTGGTGGTGGTTGATCTAATTATTCTATATACATCATTTTTGCTGTCTATATAATAAGGGGGAAAAAAAGTGGGCCTTTTTATTTTTGCTCAGTATATAATTATGACTTAGAAGTTTATTCATTTAAGCTAGTTGTTATGTTAGATGAATAGGGTACAGGAGTGAAATTTCAGATAACTGTAAACAGAAGGAAACTTGACAAGGTTACAGACTCTTTTTGATATTTGCACTTTGCATTATTATTTTTAAGTATATATGACCACCAACATAAATGTGCCCCTTGAGTATTATTGCAAACAACAGTTACTTTACTCTTTTTTTTTTATCACTTTGTTTAACAACAAGTGTACAACAGAACATGGACCGAATAATAAATTTGTTATATTAGTTAATAATAAATTCGTGTTATATTAGTTAATAATAAATTTGTGTTATATTAGTTAATAATAATAATAAATTTGTGTTATATTAGTTAATAATAAATGTGTATTATATTAGTTAATAATAAATTTGTGTTATATTAGTTAATAATAAATTTGTGTTATATTAATTAATAATAAATGTTATATTAGTTAATAATAAACTTGTGTTATATTAGTAATCATAAATTTGTTATATTAGCTAATAATAAATTTGTTACATTAGTTAATAATAAATTTGTTGTATCAGTCAATAATAAATTCGTTATGTTAGTTAATAATAAATTCATTATATTAGTTAGGTCTATTGAAACTAATATTAGGTCTGTGAACAAGATATATGGATTATTATGACACAAAACAGTAATATATCAGATTCTGAGATCACTTTTTAGCTCAACTGGCCGAAGGTCTGTTCGTCGTTAACTTTTGTCTCGTTAAGACGATAGAGCCTTCATTTTTCATCTGATCTTTACCCAATTTTACCAGATTGTTAATGTCAATGAAAGCTCGGACAAGTTCGAAAACCAGCCAAATCGGACCAGTAACAGCGGAGTTATGGCCCTTGATTTAGTTAAAAATGCTACATTTTGCCTCGTTAAGACGATAGGGCCTTCATTTTTCATCTGATCTTTACCAAACTTTACCAGATTTTTCTTTTTTTCTTTTATTTTTTTTGATTTTTTAAAAAAAAAAAAAAAAAATTTATTATCTCTACTGGCCAAGTTCGAAAAACCAGCCAGATCGGACCAGTAACGGCGAAGTTACGGCTCCTGATTTAGTTAAAAATGTTATATTTTGCCTCTTTAAGACAATAGTCACTCGCTTCATTGATGTTAGAAGAGCCATATTAGCAAGTAGAGCGTCCACAGGCCCTCTTGGGACTCTTGTTTATCTGATCATTACCAAACTTTACCAAATTGTTGATGTCAGTGATAGCTCGGACAAGTTCAAAAACCATCCAGATCGGACCAGTAACAGCGGTGTTATGGCCCTTCATAAGTTAAAAATGCTATATTTTGCCTCGTTAAGACGATAGGGCCTTCATTTTTCATCCGATCTTTACCAAACTTTACCAGATTGTTAATGTCAATAAAAGCTCGGATAAATACGAAAACCAACCAGATCGGATAAGTAACAGCGGAGTTATGGCCCTTTATTTAGTTAAAAATGCTTCATTTTGCCTTGTTTTAGGCGATAGGGCCTTCTTTTTTCATCTGATCTTTACCAAACTTTACCATATTTTTCTTTTTTTTCTGTTTATTCTGTTTTTTCTTTTTTTAAATTTTTAAAAAAAATTATATTTGTTTTTATTTATTTTTAAATGTTTTTTTTTTTTTGATTTTTATTATCTCTACTGGCAAAGTTCGAAAACCAGCCATATCGGACCAGTAACGGAGTCACGGCTCTTGATTTAGTTAAAAATGCTATATTTTGCCTCTTTAAGACGATAGTCACTCGCTTCATTGATGTTATAAGAGCCATATGAACCAGTAGAGCGTCCACCGGCCCTCTTGGGTCTCTTGTTTGAAACTGTTTACATTTGTTGGTAATTTATGTTTAAAAAATGGCATATGTATTATAGAAGTTGTTATCATAGTCGTTTTCATAAAGTCTGATAAATATGTTTTGATTTTATTGTTTTATTTGACCTTAGGTCCACTTCAGCCGTGTTTGTTATGTTTGTTTATAGTTTATTATTGTTGTAAGATAATATATTTATAAATAAAGTAATTTGTTCACAGTATAAAGGGGTTAGTCATTTATTAGGTCTTTGGATACCGTTGATGTAGAAAACTTGTATTTATTTTCACGGTCGCAGTAGACTCCTTTATTTCCAATTTGTTTAATGTGTTATGCTCCGCATATACATATACTGTTACATTTGTCTGTCCAACCGTACAAAAACGTTTTACATTCAGCTTTTACATTTTCTCAGGCATCAGAAGCTGTATGCCTTTCAAATTTCACATATGTTTATATCTACATGCCTTGCCCCTCACCGCTGTAGGTTCGATCCCTCAGGGGCCTAGGAATCTTTATGTGAGGAAGCTATCCAGCTGGCTTGCGGAACGTCGGTGGTTCTACCCAGGTGCCCACCCGTGCACGAAAATTGCCCGGAGGGGCACCTGGGGTCTTCCTCCACCAATGGACGCTGGAACGTCGCCATATGAGCTTAGCTGTTGGTGCGACTATAAAATACAATTCAATCAATATCTACAGACCAGCAGTATGTTCCAAACAAAATTTATAACGACCTACTTTTCGCACTATGTTAATTTACACAGAAGTAACGCCCATTTATTTAGACACCAGAAGCTGTAGAGCTTTCAAACTTCACACATGTTTACATCTACACGACAGCAGTATGATATGACGACAGCAGTATGATATGACGACAGCAGTATGATATGACGACAGCAGTATGATATAACGCTATTTTTAACAAAAGAAGGTTAATATGAATGAAACACCATCCTGACACCTGATAGGTACATTGACATTGGTGAGAGGTGGTACCCTATTGCTTTGGGGCGAGTTAAAAATCAAGGTCGCTATGACCATATGTGGCAATATGCATTCTGCAAAGTAACTTAAATAGCATATCAACCATCCTCATGAAACTTCATAGGTACATTGCCCGTAGTCAGAGGAGAAACCTTGTTACTTTTTGGGTCACTAAGGTAAAAAAACAAGGTCACTATGACCTTGTATTATGGACAAGTATATTTCAAGCAATAACCCAAGGAGTATACCACCTAGACTCACTTAAATGTTATAGGAACGCCCTTGGTGAGAGGAGAAACCCTATTGCTTTTGTGGTAAGTAGGTCAAGGTCACCTTGACCTTTTACACAGGATGACTCAGGGGAAGTACAAATATTAAACTGCATAGGTGCATTGCTCCTGGCGAGAGGAGGAATCCTATTAAGTTGTGGTTAGTGGGTCATCAAGGTCACATTGACCCGACAATGACTCAATCCTGGGAAACTCTTTTTTCGCTATAACATGTAAGAAATAGTACCCATGACCAAACAATAGCTGATTTATTTTGGAGTTAAGGTCATAACTGATAGTAGGTCAAATTTCAATGTGACTGTGACCTTATCATGAAAAATGCGTTCATGAACTCTGTGCTCTTGGTTAAACATCCAGTATCAGTTTTTTGGCAGTAGGTAAAAGGTCGAGATCATATTCATCTAAAACCTATTAATGCTTTTCAGCATAAAACCATAGCAAAAGGGCGTTTAATTCCACGGTGACCTTGAATATCCCCCAAAATGTCGGAGTTGTTGTCTAACCAAAAGAACAATTTGTATAAAGCTTTAAGATTGTATGTAATAGTTCACAAATAACAGCAGTAACAGCGATTTTCATGATCGTGTCACCATGACCTTCACCACGGATAAACTAAACCCAAAATCAGTAGGGGTCTGTGTTGCATCATTTTTGCTATTTGTGTAAAGTTCTTAAAAAGTGTAGGTCTTACTGTGTGTAAAGTTTTATGATGGCTAATATTGAAGGTCTAGCTGACTTTAAAACGCTTTCCATCATTGGGTCGCAGTGACCATAACCTCTGACCAACTGACCCAAAGATTGATGTGTTTCAAACCAATAGCACTTTTTGAATAACATATTCAGTTGTCATACTATAGCTTACAAATAACAGCAGGGAAGCTCTTTTCATGATCTTGCCACCGTAACGCCGACCTTCGACATAAACCAAAAAATAACACGGGTTGTTGTCGCATCATATGGTTACTGTTAGTGATAGTTTCCAGATTGTTCATAGATCTAACAGTTTTCAAGTGTACTTCATTTTTCATGATCGGATCACCATGACCATGACACTTGACCAACTGACCCCAATACCAGTAGGGGACGTTGTTTCACCATTGACACTGTATATAACGTTTTAAAATAGCATATCTAATATTTTACAAGTTACAGTGCGGAATATGATTTACTTTTACAGGATTTATTAAATGGCATGTGTCCTTCCTTGACCTAGGACTATACCGACTCCAAATTAAATAGGGTCTGTCCTCTTACCATGTGTTGAAGCTTAAAGGTTGTAGTACTATAATTTATTAATGACTTCTTGCAACTATTACTTATGCTAGACTCGTAACAGATATTGTTACAAGACGGTTATGTCATATGAAACTTTTATTTAGAGATTCTGAACCGAAAGGAACTACAATAGCATCGACAAGGGACATGACACCCATTGTGAGGAATTCGGCACCCCTGCATGGGTCATTCTTGCATCTCATAGTTGCTCCCCAAGTTGTTTAACAATGTATACCGTTGTGATACTCTGGCAATAATGTGACGATCTGGCTGGTTATCGAACTTGACCTAGATATTATGCCCATAAACATTCTCCACACGTTTGATCAAGATTGCATAATTGCTCAACATTGCCAGACTTAATGTTTTAACAATCAAAGTGCCATAACTCTGGTGATATTGGGACAAGATATTATGCGCATAAACATTCTCAACAAGTTTGATCAAGATTGCTTGATAATTACTCTAGTTATGGATCGGATACGAAAAGTGTGGACAACGGACACGGCCGGACAAAGTGATCCCTAGGTGTCTGCCATGCTATGTAGGCGACCCAAAAAGGGACATGACACACATTGTGAGTTATTCGGCACCTCTGCAGGAGTAACAACAATCCCCAAGTTGTTTAACAATGTATACCGTTGTGATACTCTGGCAAGCGAGAATGTGCAGGAACAAGTAGTGACCATTACTCTTGCCCAAGAACAACACAGGCTCTCTATATCAAGGAAAACTACATTTCTGTGATTATTTCGTGATTAAAATCAATAAAGGCATGCACTCGTTCAATATTATAGTAAATGGTTTTATTTTATCGTGAAAAAGTTAAATGCATGTTCTTCATGCCGAGATGTTCATGTAACTAGAATAATTGTATTGGTCAGTAAAGATAAAATGAAAATAACTCCGTCTGTTGGAAGTTAAAGCATCTTCATACTGTCGTTTATCAGTTTCAGAATATATCTACTTTAATGGTCGTAACAATTAAAACAATTTATATAATGCACATGAAATTCATTTATGCAGTTTTTCATGACAGCAAACTAGGTACAATAGACATACGCACATACACCTCAGTGCAGTGCATCATGACAAGAGGATATCATGACTAGAATCCCCTAGTCAACGGACATATTTTTTATTTACCACTTCGCTTCAAATACGTTAGAGTATAATAAATATATAGAGCTTAAAGGGACTGGAGGCGATCTGGAAGTATTATGGGTGTCAATCCAAATTCTAATGAAATCATCATAACGTGTTTCAGATTCATATTCAACGTGCATATGTACTAGACTAGGACCTTTAATCTTTACGATTCTTGTTAATGGATTAGTTTGGTCTAGATGGAGAACTTGATGACTCCTCTAGTTTTGTAGTATAAATAATTAATAGTAATTTATATGATGCTTTAAGGCTCGTATAGATTCTTGTTTTGCAATACAGGTACACTTCAAATACTCACTGTCAAACAAAGGAATGCTTTTGTAATTCACATGTTAAGCATCAATACATGAAAGCTGATAACGCGTAATGCTTTCCGTTTCATAACCAACCCACAAAATGTTTCCCTTTTCTATAGCAACTGCTAATGGTTTATGTTCCTCCTTGATCAGCACTTGCGGCATCGTTCCTTTCGGACCAAGCCTTACTACACATCCATTGTCACAATCTGCGACGATCACACCGCCAAAACTGTCAAAACAAACACTCATTACGTCATAAGATCCATCACATTCCGCAAAAAGGTGACCATCAGGTGTCAGCAACGTGACTTTTCTCGTGGTAGGGTATCCTAAACAAATCATTCCAGTTACTTTGCTCACTGCAATGGAAGTTGGACCTGGGACTTGATTGGCTGTTATGTTGTAACCTCTTCCTATACCATCAACCGGAAGTGCACGCACATATCCTTTCACTAGTCTCTTTGAAACGGGATCTGGATCAGCAACAACGCAAACAAGAACCTCGTCTTCATGTGCAGACTGATTGTCATGTGCTCTAACCGCTATACCATGTGGATACATGTCCACCGTATGAATGGTTGTAATTGGTCTGGAATGTCTTGGTGTGTATTTATTTATGGACTTGTTCTGTAGGTTCGTGAAGAAAACAACACCTCCCTCGCCAACCGCTATTCCTACACAGTCTCCACCTCGTTTAGCAGTGATGTGCACGTTTTCCGCCTTGTCGGTTTTTGGGAGAGTGTATTTATAAATACTCTCACCATCAAGAAATTTGACGAAGCCGGTACTTTTACCAAGTCCAATGCATCTGCATTTATCGGAAGTTGATATCCCAACAGCCAGCTTATTCACTGGCTCTACTTTGATTATTTCTGTTTCGTACTCCACGATTTCTCCTAAATCAAAGCATGGTGTTGCTTTTCCGACTACATAACGAATCTGTTTATGTGCAGGAAGAGTTAGAGTTGGTGCCTTACACGTGTCCTCAAGCTGTCTTGTCAAGTCTGAACACGATTTAAGAAGGTCAATATCACCTTCCGTTTCTATAGCGCAAGCTACTGCGTCAGTAATCGTTTGGTAATTGCTTGATTGGGCATTCCTTTCAAATTTTACCTTCTCTAATTGTTTTATATTTTTGTCAAAGCTGTTTGTCAATCTTTGTTTGAGAATTTTACCTTCACTTACCAATTCACTAATCCGTTGTTCGATCTGCTTATTCAGTTTCAGAACATCCCATTGACAATTTATTTTTAAACGCTCTTCCTCTTCCTCTTTGGCTTGTTGATTTAGACGCTCTATAATTGCACGTCTGTCGGCAACTGAACTCGTCAAGTGTGTTCTTTGTTCATCCGCCTCAGTGGCTATATCTACAGTCCTGTGTGTTTCATGCTCTGTCAGTTTGCAGGTAATGCATAAGAATTCGTCACATTGTCTGCATAACCTTTTGATTTCTTCGCCAGCATGCTTAATACAAAACGATTTGGACTTTACCTTTCTGAGTTCCGTATAGTGAACTTCTGATAGTTCCAGCATTGAATGATCTCTGGACATTTTCATTTTTGTGTGCGATTTTGAACACGATTCACACAAATTTTCCTGACAGTCAAGACATCGACGCCGCGCCACCTTCCTATTATCGCAGATGTCACATACTGTATCAGAGTCAGAGACGGGTAATCTGTCGCACTCAATATAAAAGTTTGACTGAAATTCACGAACTCCACCCGCCGGTATGTCAACGTCGACGCGACACAATGGGCAATGAAACCGGTTGTTCTTTTGAGTCCTTGCTACGTAATTCCCCAGACAGTTCGAACAGAAACTGTGGAAACATGGAAGTAGTTTGGGATCAACAAATATATCTAAACATATGCTACACTCTAACTTACTGAACTCGTTGTCCCCGCCCCCTTCCGCCATTTTTATATCAATAATAGTTTCGGTTTCGATTTTCAAGTTTAAACACGTATCACATTCGCAACATCTCGATTTATACGTAGAGGGATAATCCCTTAGTCTTGATCATCTTCGACGCTTGATTGTAAATACAAAGTGAAGAAACAAGCACATGGTCGTAATTTTTTTTTTTTATAATTAAAGTATTTCTGACAATCCACATTTGGTTTATCGATCTAATGATGAAGTTTCCTCTTTGTTTATTTATAAACCCCTTGTCTTTCGGCCTTTCTGTACCTCTATTATAGCCTGGTTTTCTGGCCTCCCACAATGCTTTGCACAGGAGGCCAGGTATTCGTGACAATACCGCAGCAATCGGAACTGCCTCAACCATTTTTTTTCAAAAATAATTATTTCCGATGATCTACGGAAATGAGCGAGTTTGCACGATTGAATACCGCAGGTCACTTAGAAGACAATATCCACAGTAGGGGCGGGGCTATATTGACTGAAGGCGGAGCCATGCATACAGCTACAGAACTTTATTTTAAACGAAAAATCAAAGTACTACTAGTACTGAGCGGAGTCTGTTGGTCGAAGAGGATTTACCGTCTAGATCCTTTGACGGGGCGTGAAAGAAGCAAAATGCGTTGCATTTGTTTTGTTATATTTTTATTGAAACAAAGTTATGCCATTTATGTGAAGAAGCCTGCCAACAGTTTTATTATGACAATATTATAAAATGTGGAATGTATTGTAAACTGATTCATGTATGGGCGTGTATTACGGGAACATAGTCAGGATTCTAGATTAGATATATGTACGGGGTTGTATTACGGGACAATATTCAGGGTCGGGTTTGTATATACGTAATAGGTCGTAATATGTATGGACTTTAATTAAGAGACAATGTCCAGGGTCAGGTTTGTACATAAGGTATATATATGTGCCTGTATTAAAGGAGAATATCTAGGGTCAGATGTGTACATTATGTATATGTATGGGCTTGTAGTATGTGACAATAGTTAGAGTCAGGTTTTTACATAAGGTACATAAGGTATATATATATATATATATATATATGGGCCTGTATTAAAGGAGAATAGCTAGGGCCAGGTGTGTACATTATGTATATGTATGGGCTTGTATTATGTGACAATAGTTAGAGTCAGGTTTGTACATAAGGTATATATATGGGCCTGTATTAAAGGACAATATCTAAGGTCAGGTTTGTACCTTAGGTATATGTATGGGTTTGTATTACGGGACATTAGTCAGGGTCAGGTTTGTACATAAGTAATATGTATGGTCTTTAATCGAGAGACAATATCCAGGGTCAGGTGTATACATAAGTCGTACGTATGGGCCTGTTTTAAAGGACAATATCCAGGGTCAGGTTTGTACGTTTGGTACATGCATGGGCTTGTATTAAGAGACAATATCCAGTGTCAGGTTTATATATAAGTAGTATATATGGGCCTGTATTAAAGGACAATATCCAGGGTCAGGTTTATATATAAGTAGTATATATGGGCCTGTATTAAAGGACAATATCCAGGGTCAGGTTTGTACATTATGTATATGCATGGGCTTGTATTGAGGGACAATAGTCAGGGTCAGGTTTGTACATTAGGTATATGTATGGGCTTGTGTTAAAGGACAATATTCAGAGTCAGGTTTGTACATTAGGTATATGCATGGACTAGTATTAAGGGACACTATCCAGGGTCAGGTATGTACATTAGGTATTTGTATGGGCTTGTATTACGGGACAACAGTCAAGGTCAGGTATGTAAATTTGGTATTTGTATGGGCGTGTATTACGGGACAATAGTCAGCGTCAGGCTTGTACATTCGATATATGTATGGGGTGGTATTACGGGACAATATCCAGGGTCAGGTTTGTATATAAGTAATATGTATGGGCTTTTATTATGGGACAATATCCAGGGTCAGGTTTGTACATAACGTATATATATTGACCTGTATTAAAGGACAATATTTAGGGTCAGGTTTGTACATTAGGTACATGTATGGGCTTTTATTAAGAGATAATATCGAGGGTCAGGTTTATGCATGGGCTTGTATTAAGGGAAAATAGTCAGGGTCCGGGTTGTACATAAGGTATATGTACGGGCTTTGTATTAAGAGACAATATCGAGGGTCAGGTTTGTTCATAAGGTATATGTATGGACCTGTATTAAAGGCCACTATGCTGGGTCAGGTTTGTACATTATGTATATGTATGGGCTTGTTTTAAAGGACAATATCCAGGGTCAGGTATGTGCATTAGGTATTTGTATGGACTTGTATTACGGGACAATAGTCAAGGTCAGGTTTCTACTTTAGATATATTTATGGGATTGTATTACGGGACAATATCCATCGTCAGGTTTGAACATAAGTAATATGTATGGGCTTGTATTATGGGACACTATCCAGGGTCAGGTTTGTACATAACGTATATATATGGGCCTGTATTAAAGGACAACATTCAGGTCAGGTTTGTACATTAGGTATATGTGTGGGTTTTTATTAAGAGACAATATTCAGGGTCAAGTTTATACATAAGTCGTATATATGGGCCTGTATTACAGCGCAATATCCAGGGTCAGGTGTGTACCTTAGGTTTATGCATGGCTTTTATTAAGGGACATTAGTCCGGGTCCGGGTTGTACATAAGGTATATGTACGGGCTTGTATTAACAGACAATATCCAGGGTCAGGTTTGTTCATAAGGTATATGTATGGACCTGTATTAAAGGACAATATCCAGGGTCAGGTTTGTTCATTAGGTATATGTATGGTCTTGTATTAAGAGACAATATCCAGGGTCAGGTTTGTACATTAGATGTATGCATGGGCTTGTAGCAAGTGTCCGGTTTGTACATCAGGTATATGCACGGTCTTGTATTAAGAGACAACATCAAGGGTCAGGTTTGTACATACTGTTTATGTATGGGCTTTTATTTTTGGACAATAGTCAAGGTCCGGTTTTTGCATTAGGTGTACGTATGGGCTTGTATTAAGGGACAACAGTCAGGGTCAAGTGTCTACATTAGGTATATATATATAGGCTTGTATTACGGGACAATATCCAGGATCAGGATTGTACATAAGGTATACATATTAGCCTGTATTAAAGGACAATATCTAGGGTCGGGTTAGTACAGTAGGTAAATATAATGGTCTTGTATTAAGGGACAATATTCAGGGTCCGGTTTGTACATAAGGTATATATTTATTGGCTTGTATTAAGGCATTATATCCAGAATCAGGTTTGTACATAGGGTATATATACGGGCATGTATTAAAGGACAATATCCAGGGTCAGGTTTTTACATTAGGTATATATATGGGCTTGTATAACGGGACAACATCCAGGGTCATGTTTTTACATTAGGTATATGTATGGGATTGTATTACGGGACAATATCCAGGATCAGGTTCGTACATTATGTATATATATGGGCTTTAAAATGGAGACTTTAGTCATGGTCAGGTTTGTACCTAAGGTATATATATGGTCCTGTATTAAAGGACAATATCTACTTTAAGGTTTGTACATAAGGTATATATATATATATATATATATATATATATATATATATATGGACCTGTATTAAAGGACAATATCTAAGGTAAGGTTTGTACATTACGTATATGTATGGGCTTGTATTACGGGACAATATCCTGCGTCAGGTTTGTACATAAGGTAGAACATTATGTATATATATGGGTTTGTATTACGGGACAACATCCAGGGTCAGGTTTGTACATAAGGTATATATATATGGTCCTGTACTAAAGGACAATATCTAAGGTCAAGGTTGTACATTAGGTATATATATGGGCTTGTATTACGGGAAAATATCCAGAGTCCGGTTTGTACATAAGGTATATGTATGGGATTATATTAAGGGACAATAGTCAGGGTCAGGTTTGTACATAAGTAATACGTATGAGCCATAATTAAGAGACAATATCCAGAGTCAGATTTGTACATAAGTCATATATATGGGCCTGTATTAAAGGACAATAGTCAGGGTCAGGTTTCTGCATAGGTGTATGTATGGGCTTGTATTACGGGACAATAGTCAGTGATAGGTTTCTACATTAGATGTATGTATGGTATGTATGGTATGTATGGGCTTGTATTACGGGACAATAGTCAGGATGAGGATTCTGCATTAGATGTATGTATGGTATGTATGAGCTTGTATTACGGGACAACCGTCAGGGTCAGGTTTCATCATTAGATATATGTATGGTATGTATGGGCTTGTATTACGGGGCAATACTCAGGGTCAAATTTTTTCATTAGATGTATGTATGGTATGTATGCGCTTGTATTACGGGACAATAGTCAGGGTCAAGTTTCTTCATTAGATATATGTATGGTATGTATGGGCTTGTATTATGGGGCAATACTCAGGGTCAAGTTTCTTCATTAGATGTATGTATGGTATGTATGAGCTTGTATTACGGGACAATAGTCAGGGTCAAGTTTCTTCATTAGATGTATGTATGGTATGTATGGACTTGTATTACGGGACAATAGTCAGGGTCAAGTTTTTTCATTAGATGTATGTATGGTATGTATGAGCTTGTATTACGGGACAATAGTCACGGTCAAGTTTCTTCATTAGATATATGTATGGTATGTATGGGCTTGTATTACGGGGCAATACTCAGGGTCAAGTTTCTTCATTAGATGTATGTATGGTATGTGTGAGCTTGTATTAGGGGACAATAGTCAGGGTCAAGTTTCTACATTAGATGTATGTATGGTATGTATGAACTTGTATTACGGGACAATAGTCAGGGTCAATTTTTTTCATTAGATGTATGTATGGTATGTATGGGCTTGTATTACGGGACAATAGTCAGGGTCAAGTTTCTTTATTAGATGTATGTATGGTAAGTATGGGCTTGTATTACGGGACAATAGTCAGGGTCAAGTTTCTTCATTAGATGTATGCATGGTATGTATGAGCTTGTATAACGGGACACTAGTCAGGGTCACGTTTATTCATTAGATATATGTATGGTATGTATGAGCTTGTATTACGGGGCAATACTCAGGGTCAAGTTTCTTCATCAGATGTATGTATGGTATGTATGAGCTTGTATTACGGGACAATAGTCAGGGTCAAGTGTCTTCATTAGATGTATGTATGGTATTTATGAGCTTGTATTACGGGACAATAGTCAGGGTCAAGTTTCTTCATTGGATGTATGTATGGTATGTATGGACTTGTATTACGGGACAATAGTTAGGGTCAAGTTGTATGGTATGTATGGGCTTGTATTACGGGACTGACTATTGTCCCGTAATACAAGCCCATACATACCATACATACATCTAATGAAGAAACTTGACCCTGAGTATTGCCCCGTAATACAAGCTCATACATACCATACATACATCTAATGAAGAAACTTGACCCTGAGTATTGTCCCGTAATACAAGCTCATGCATACCATACATACATCTAACGAAGAAACTTGACCCTGAGTATTGTCCCGTAATACAAGCTCATACATACCATACATACATCTAATTGTATTACGGGACAAAAGTCAGGGTCAAGTTTCTTCATTAGATGTATGTATGGTATGTATGAGCTTGTATTACGGGACAATAGTCAGGGTCAAGTTTCTTCATTAGATATATGTATGGTATGTATGGGCTTGTATTACGGGGCAATACTCAGGGTCAAGTTTCTTCATAAGATGTATGTATGGTATATATGGGCTTCTATTACGGGACAATAGTCAGGGTCAATTTTCTTCATTAGATGTATGTATGGCATGTATGAGCTTGTATTACGGGACAATATTCAGGGTCAAGTTTCTTCATTAGATATATGTATGGCATGTATGGGCTTGTATAACGGGACAATAGTCAGGGTCAAGTTTCTTCATTAGATGTATGTATTGTATATATGGGCTTGTATTACGGGACAATAGTCAGGGTCAAGTTTCTTCATTGGATGTATGTATGGTATGTATGGGCTTGTATTACGGGACAATAGTCAGGGTCAAGTTTCTTCATTAGATGTATGTATGGTATGTATGAGCTTGTATTACGGGACAATAGTCAAGGTCAAGTTTCTTCTTTAGATATATGTATGGTATGTATGGGCTTGTATTACGGGGCAATACTCAGGGTCAAGTTTCTTCATTAGATGTATGTATGGTATGTATGGGCTTGTATTACGGGACAATAGTCAGGGTCAAGTTTCTTCATTAGATGTATGTATGGTATGTATGGGCTTGTATTACGGGACAATAGTCAGGGTCAAGTTTCTTTCATTAGATGTATGTATGGTATGTATGGGCTTGTATTACGTGACAATAGTCAGGGTCAAAATTCTTCATTAGATGTATGTATGGTATGTATGGGCTTGTATTACGGGACAATAGTCAGGGTCACGTTTCTTCATTAGATGTATGTATGGTATGTTTGGGCTTGTATTACGGGGCAATACTCAGGGTCAAGTTTCTTCATTAGATGTATGCTTGGTATGTATGAGCTTGTATTACGGGACAATAGTCAGGGTCAAGTTTCTTCATTAGATGTATGCATGGTATGTATGGGCTTGTATTACGGGACAATAGTCAGGGTCAAGTTTCTTCATTAGATGTATGTATGATATGTATGAGCTTGTATTACGGGACAATAGTCAGGGTCAAGTTTCTTCATTAGATATATGTATGGTATGTATGGGCTTGTATTACGGGATAATACTCAGGGTCAAGTTTTTTCATTAGATGTAGGTATGGTATGTATGGGCTTGTATTACGGGACAATAGTCAGGGTCAAGTTTCTTTATTAGATGTATGTATGGCATGTATGAGCTTGTATTACGGGACAATA
>JAWPHD010020665.1:0-30956 GCA_037043455.1 Cyrtodaria siliqua | reverse complement strand
TTGGTGGTAGAATCTACCACCCATTCACTAACCATATACAGAACAAATATTACATTACGCAAGGATGAAAAATCAAGGAATACATAGCAGTTCAGAAGTTCTCTTTATGTTTTTGTTCGTTATTTTGCCAATTAAAACATTAAATTAAAAAATGAATAAAGAATAAAGCCGTGAATTAAAGAAAAGTATGACGTTTTCAAATTCTTGCGTAATGTTTACAGTACATTCCAACATTTCATAATTACACATACACATATACTTTTTTTTTTTTTTTTTTTTTTTTTTTTTTTTTTTTTTTTTGTGTCTCTTTCTTTTCATTTTTTTTTTGGTGCAATTGTGCACATCTTTTGACACATCTTTTTTCATATATTTTTTGTTGTGTTTTTTCGTGGTGCGTTTGTGCACATCTTTTGACACTTTTTTTATATTTATTTTTTTGTTCAATATACAGGTTAACATATTCTTATCAATATATAATCGGCGTTTATTTACTCAGCTTCCACTGGTGGTGCCTGCGTCTTTGGTGTGTATAAACGAGTGCAACCACGCAGCAGCTGGGCCGTGGTGATGTCTCGGTCCGTATACTTCGTCCACAACTCCTGCACTCCTTGTTCGATCTTACTGTACCGGGTCCTGGTGTCAACTGTCAGTAAGTTGTCGCCGACAAGCCTCGTCTGTATCTGTACGATCTCTGCCTCTTTCCGTAAGAGTGGAACTAGCCTGTAGGACGTCAGTCCGGTTGGACCAGCTCTGCAGTTCAGCCTGTAGTGCCAACCTTCTACATCGTTGTTCGTTCTGATACTGCAACCGAAGATGGACCATGACGGAATATCAAACACAGCGTGCGTCATCCACTGTCGCTCGATGTAATGTCTTCTTCATGACGCCTGGATCGGCAGGATGGACGTGATCATGGCTGCCTACATGAAAATCATCTCTCACCTGGCGGACTGACGCGTGACAACGCATCGCCTTGCTGCGCACGTTGCATGTCCATAGCGTGGATGCTGCGTACACTTTCTGAAAACAGCAATACAAATAACATACGGCTAACAATTTATATTTTTATATTTTTATCTATTTATATCACTTTGTCCATTTAATGAAATGGATGCTGCGTACACATTCTGAAAACCTAACAATTTATATTTATATCTATTTAAATCACTTTGTCTATTTAATGAAATGGATGCTGCGTACACATTCTGAAAACCCTAACAATTTATATTTATATTTATATCTATTTAAATCACTTTGTCTATTTAATGAAATGGATGCTGCGTACACATTCTATTTAAATCGCTTTGTCTAATAAGTTACCTTCTGGCCATAAGAGTACCCATCAGAGCTAACTAACAGCCGACCACCACGCTTGCTGCCCTTCTCGAAGATCGAAAAGGTCACGGATTCGTCTTCAATGATGGTTTCCGACAGTCCGGGCTCGATCAGAGATGGATGCTGCGTACACATTCTGAAAACCTAACAATTTATATTTATATTTATATCTATTTAAATCACTTTGTCTATTTAATGAAATGGATGCTGCGTACACATTCTATTTAAATCGCTTTGTCTAATAAGTTACCTTCTGGCCATAAGAGTACCCATCAGAGCTAACTAACAGCCGACCACCACGCTTGCTGCCCTTCTCGAAGATCGAAAAGGTCACGGATTCGTCTTCAATGATGGTTTCCGACAGTCCGGGCTCGATCAGAGAACTGAAAAGTGGATGCATTAACATAACATAAAACATAAAGCATGTACAATAATAATACAAAAAATTAGCACATCAATAATGAATCGGAAAAAAAAGGCAATTTAATATCTTATAGATAAACTTTATTAATACAAAAGACCAAATGGCCTATCAGTATACAATACAAAAGACATATCATATTTATAATTAAACAGTCAATGGTTAGCAGTCATCAGTTTTAACAGTATTACTAGTATGAATATATTCATTTCAAACATGTATTTATACATATACTCGTTATAACCTTTTATTTTCTTATTTTCTTAAGGTAAGGCTTACATCAAAGAAAAAAGGATTACGACTTTTCATATCAGACAGTAATGTCATTGACTTTATATGATAAATAAGCAAGTAAGAGGAGGAATTGCCCTATATTATATCGTAAGTTTCGTTTCTTTTTTTTACCGTTCTATAATTTCTGCTGGGTCTTCGATGTCACGGTAAGCTATGTCAAAGGAATCATCTAGTCCTAGTGAGGTTGTCTCTGCCAAAGGCAAGCTGCAATAAATATACAATATATATAAAACTTTTTCAATAGTATTTAAATATATTAAATATAGTGAGTGTAAACAAAATGAAGAGACTCATAGTTTATAATAACCATAGTTAAATTATAAACATTGTTAAAAACAAAGATTGTCAGTACCTTTCGTGGTTAACGTCTGTGATGTCAGATGAAGTCGTCGCTGTCGTGGAGTTGAGGCCCGACACGTTCATTGTAAAATCACCGTAACGCACATCAATTCCGTCAGCTTCTTCATGGATCTATATAAGTAAAACACAACTTTAACACACGGATGATAATACAACGAAGTAAAAATATTAATTAATAATAACAATAATAAATTGATATAATAAGATTATATAATAATGATAAATATATATAATATATATATATGATAATACTATGTACGCTACATACGTCTTCAACGGTTGTTGTCGTCGCTGTCGAGTTGATGTCTGACACATTCATTGTGAAGTCACCAAATGCTGAAACATCGAGCGTACTCTCCGTCGTACCATCCGCCGTACCATCCATATCGATAGCAGCTTCTACAGAGGTCTGAAAGTAAAACACAAATGTAATACAAGGCTGATAATGTAATAATAATATTAACAATAATAAATATAGTAAGATTATAGAATAATGACAAAAATTATAATGAAAAAGAATATGATAAATCTGAAAGTAAAAAAAACTTAAAACGTAAATAAACATAAAGATAATATTAATAATAATAAACATAATCGACATCATCGGCTTATTCAGGGTTCTAAAAGTAATAACTTAAAAAAAAAAAGTAGTACCTCGACCGTGGGCTCTTTCGATGGTATCCGTAACACACACTCCTTACAAACGAATACCAACTCGATCCGCAGCTTCAGAGCTTCCCGATACTGTTGTAGAGAAATGCCTGAAATGGAGTGCACATACAAAACATACGATAATATTACAACTTTAATATTACAATATTTAAACATGTATATTCGTTATTAAGAAATATGAACATAAATAAACATGAATCGCACGTGCGTTTATTTGTTGTGCATTATATGCAAAATTTAGCTAAGATGAACTTAATAAGAAATATGTACATAAATATACATGAATCGCACGTGCGTTTATTTGTTGTGCATTATATGCAAAATTTAGCTAAGATGAACTTAATAAGAAATATGTACATAAATATACATGAATCGCACGTGCGTTTATTTGTTGTGCATTATATAAAATATTAACTTAATAATGTACATAAATATCGTTTACATTTCGAACACTACTTCATATGTATGCAAAATTTAGCTAAGATGAACTTAATAAGAAATATGTACATAAATATACATGAATCGCACGTGCGTTTATTTGTTGTGCATTATATAAAATATTAACTTAATAATGTACATAAATATCGTTTACATTTCGAACACTACTTCATATGTATGCAAAATTTAGCTAAGATGAACTTAATAAGAAATATGTACATAAATATACATGAATCGCACGTGCGTTTATTTGTTGTGCATTATATAAAATATTAACTTAATAATGTACATAAATATCGTTTACATTTCGAACACTACTTCATATGTATGCAAAATTTAGCTAAGATGAACTTAATAAGAAATATGTACATAAATATACATGAATCGCACGTGCGTTTATTTGTTGTGCATTATATAAAATATTAACTTAATAATGTACATAAATATCGTTTACATTTCGAACACTACTTCATATGTATGCAAAATTTAGCTAAGATGAACTTAATAAGAAATATGTACATAAATATACATGAATCGCACGTGCGTTTATTTGTTGTGCATTATATAAAATATTAACTTAATAATGTACATAAATATCGTTTACATTTCGAACACTACTTCATATGTATGCAAAATTTAGCTAAGATGAACTTAATAAGAAATATGTACATAAATAAACATGAATCGCACGTGCGTTTATTTGTTGTGCATTATATAAAATATTAACTTAATAATGTACATAAATATCGTTTACATTTCGAACACTACTTCATATGTATGCAAAATTTAGCTAAGATGAACTTAATAAGAAATATGTACATAAATATACATGAATCGCACGTGCGTTTATTTGTTGTGCATTATATAAAATATTAACTTAATAATGTACATAAATATCGTTTACATTTCGAACACTACTTCATATGTATGCAAAATTTAGCTAAGATGAACTTAATAAGAAATATGTACATAAATATACGTGAATCGCACGTGCGTTTATTTGTTGTGCATTATATAAAATATTAACTTAATAATGTACATAAATATCGTTTACATTTCGAACACTACTTCATATGTATGCAAAATTTAGCTAAGATGAACTTAATAAGAAATATGTACATAAATATAGTCATATCGTTTACATTTCGAACATACCTGAATCACACGTGCGATGCTGCCACAAATTACAAGAGTCGCACTCGATGGCCTGCTGTCTGGGCGCACCTCCAACCCACACGAAACACATAACGCGGGCATAATAAATAAATGATAAATCCACACAAACAATCCGTAAAACAAAATGTTAACACTAAGAATGTAATATTAAGTAGTTTTAGAGAAAAAATATCTTTATAAATCACATGCACGAGAGATATGAACTGTATGCAATGCAAAGTGTATATGATACATCTCATTTGGCTTATCAATTTATACACACATTTTGCCAGTAACACTAAAGAGCATGTAATTAAACTTAATTAAACAATACAGTTACATTTTACGCTTTGATGTTTTGTCAGTTTGAATAGTTTCACAGAAGATGTGTTAATTTTAAATAATTGCGAAGCGAAATATATTAATTCTTAATTTAAACTTTCAAAACAAATTAAATGTTTTTAATTATCATAATATTAATGATAATTATTTATATGCCGATAAATTTGTTCTTTGATCAATACCAGCTTAAAGGTATCCCGCTAATCATCATAACTACTTGCATTCCGGCTGATTGCACGTGTTAAGAAAGCATGCTATAATCACATAAGTGTTGCCGCGCACACTTCTTGAATAAACACAATGTTTATTTGCTAATCTGTTTAACTGCTAATTATAATCAATTAGTATGAAATCACAAGGGTTTCTTTAACAATCAATGACTTAACCGATCTTTTAAAATATTAATTGCCATAAAACACATTATAATTATGGCTTATTTTATTTCTTTATTAAGTCGAAGTTAAAGAAAAACAATATTTAGAAAAAAATAAGTAAACATTTTTCAAAGAAACACGCGACAAATGATCCTAGATTAATACGTTGACATGCTAAGTTTAATGCTTGATAAAATCTTCAATATTACATGTAATACATCTATATTTTCTCTAGACTTGTAGGCTGTTTGATACTGTAGATATATTTGAAATACGGGTAAAGGTAATATAAACAATAAACACAACTGTAGTCTAATTCTTTTTTTATTCAAAGTAAGTGACAAACAGTAATTATTAACTATTTGGGACGATGAAATTTATGCTTTTTCCTTCGAGAGGCTTGCATGTAGTCATCATCTGAAATAGAAATTATTGAATTTATAACAAATAAAGATTTAATATTGCAAATTGATTCATTCAAAGTGTTTTAATGTTTTTTTTACATAGAAAACACAAGTAAATATATTCTTCTAAACACGAAATTCAATACTTGATTCATTAAAAAATGTTTTTCTAATCCTAAAATACAATAGTTCTAACTCAAAATAAGTATTTGCATAAGTAATTATTCCTCAATATATATATATATAAGGTGGGCGAAACGACTATCTCTATGATGGGCGAAACGACTATCCGCGAAACGACCGATGTGCGAAACGACCCGTCACCGTCTTTTTGCTAAATTTAGATATTTTTTTATCAGGAACCACGTTCGTCTATCTATCTATCTATCTTCCTTTAATGCCAAACCCCTGCTGGGGACCTAGGCATGCGTCGTCATACCGACAAAGACTGTTAGTATTTTAAAAATATATATAAAAGAAATTTAAGAAAAACATTGAAGTTTTTGGATGTTAGGTTTAAAAATACTCATTGAGAAATATACGAAAGTTTATTGTTTACAAAACAATGTATTGTTATTTAAATGTGCCAGCCAGCCATGTATTGGTAAGTGTAAGGTTTCTATTGTGAATATCTGGTCAACGGGCAATTTGCATGTCCCCGTTAACCCGAGCTTGACCCAGAATCAGTATCAAGGAGTTACCAGATTCCGATAGTTTAACAAACAAACTTAATTTCCAAATTTATTAAGTTGTCCTATTCCTCCGAAACCTCGGTAAACATAAGCTTCAATACAATAGACATCACAGCGTAGAAAAAGTTTCATTCATTTAACTGTCAAATATTCATCAACAATCAAAACAAATATGGCGGTGAAATTCTATCCAATAGCAAGCGCGTCACATGATTCCGATAGGTAACGTCATCACACTATTGCGTCATCACACCGCTCGCCAAAATCATAAAATAAGTTACGGTGGCCAATTTCAGTCATTACGCACACTGAAGAATGTTATACACAAATCATATGAAGACAGATACCTCTAAATTAACGTTTATTTAACTATAATTGCAGTCATTCAAATATTTAGATAATACAAACAATGTGATTGGTTAAAGGACGATCACATGATCAATTTAAGCTACGTTCATTTTCCAATGAACTGTACGAAGAACTACTTTCATCCGCCATTCATAGAATACGCGTGCTGCGTAACAATATAGTTCGGATTTACAGGGGCAGTATTTAGGAGAGGGATATTAAAATAATTGGATAAAGAGTTTAAAATCGTGGATTGCAATTATAAAGGTTTAGTGTCATTTTTTTGTGCGTTCATTGGGGTATGAACTGTTAATTGTCGCAGTACATAATGCGTACGGCATTATGCGCTTTGTGTTTAGACAACTAACAGTTCTTAAAAAAGACACTAAACCCTTCAATCATTTAATTCTGATCACAGCATGGACATCTAAATGAGGTGTCCTTCCGTACAACCCTGACACTGGTACAATATTTGAGATGAGTCCAGTGATCACATATTTCACACTGGATGGTCCTCCTTTACAGCTTGGTATGCTCTAGTGAGAGCAGATGGTGAATAAGCTCTTCTGTTACCATATGAAGTAGGACCTATCAGCTGTAAATACAAGAAATACCATTCAACCTAGACAAAAACACAATTTCAATTAGTGACTACAAAATAACATAATGGCTCTAATTGGCTTCCGTAGAAAAAAACTTGGTTGGCATTTTTTCCACCGTACACCGTTACTATTTTTAGACTTGACATAGTTTTTACAGGCAGAGATAGCGTCTGTGGATACACAAATGTTAAATGCGTTATTTTATCGTTTTAAGTGCTATAATAAAATGACTTAGTGGAAATACATAGAACTTATTCATCAACAATGTAAGTGACATTTTCTTACCTTTATTCGAAGCATTTTCTTGAAATTGTTGTAGAAACAAAGCGATCGAAAGTTTTATGATCTGTTTACATCCGTGTTTATTTTTGACGTCACATAATGACGTTACGCTCGCGATATAACAAAACCTATCGGAATCGTGTGTCTATCGGAATCAGGTTACTGGAGGATATTATCCATTCAAATAAACCAATGTATTTTTACATTATCCCATGATAAATCTAAAAAATCAATCAAACAGATTATAATCACGGTGGCCGATTACGGCATTTTGCTTTTTTTTGGCAAAAGAAAAGGAATCTAGGACAAATGCCCCCGGAGACAAATGCCCCCCTGCTCATTTTTGTAGCTGAACTTTTACCAAGGTGGACATAAGCCCCCCCTGATATTTTTGCAATGGTGGACAAAAGCCCCCCCCCCCCCCCCCCGGACAAAATCCCCCCTACTCATTTTTGTATAGGGACAACTCTTAGAAAAACAAGCCCCCCCCCTGTACGAAATCCTCAAACAAAGGTCACACTTTTAAAAGTTGATTGCAAACATATACTTCCTATAATTGTGTACATGTAATTAATCTGTTTTTGTTGGTCACACTTTGTTTTTTTTATAGCTCTGAATACTTACAAACTGGGAATTACCTGTGAATTATGTGATTATTCTTTTGTATGGATTTAATTACTTTTAAGGTAACTGTAAATACATATTACTTGTTATATTGTGCTGCATATGTTGTCCCTTTACAAAAATGAGTAGGGTTTTTTTTTGTCCGGGGGGGTGGGGGGGGGGGGGGGGGGGGGCTTTTGTCCACCCTTGCAAAAATATCAGGGGGGCTTATGTCCACCTTGTAAAAAGTTCAGGGGGGCTTTTGTCCACCTATACAAAAATATGAGGGGACTTTTGTCCACCTATACAAAAATGAGCAGGGGGACATTTGTCCGGGGGGGGGGGGGGGGGGGGGGGGGGAGAGGGGAGGGGGGGGCATTTGTCCGTATACCAAAGAGAAGAGACATCATTATGAATACATGTAGGTGTGAGTTGCACATTAGAAAAAGTTGCACCTTTTACCTGTGCAGATTCGAATCGGAGAACTCCGAGTTTGTCTACGCGAAGTATCGTGGCGTAATTATGCCGAGATCTTTTCGCGTAGCTGATTCCCACGCCAATAGTTTTATCATCCAAACTCCGCAAGTACGCGATTTGTACATTCCTCACTCGGCGTGAAAGAGTAAAGTGTGGGTTTCACGTGAGCTGTACTGTACCAGTACTTATTCAATTAGGAAAACTCGCATTGTTTGCCTTGAATTGGGAATAAGTTGTAAATGTATAACAGATAGAAAGATTATTTTTTTGGATTGGGAATTTTTTCACTCCAACTGGGAAATCCCCCATACTTTTTGCCATTGGGAATGGTACTGTTTTTCGGTACCACTTATATAAGGGAAAAAAACATAGAACAAAAACATGTCTTTATTTCTCACACCATAAACGTCATATCTTACAAAAATGTCTTAGTCTTATATATACAATTCATTAGGCTTTATACGATCAGTATCCATCTGAAAAGATGTTTGTCAGACATTTTAGAGATGCTAATGTGGTAATTGCTTTTGTCAGAGGTATTACTCTGGGATGTAATTTTATAATTGTATAGGTTTCAAAATACTTGTTATATTGGTAGTCAGGGTAGTGCTCATGGTAGAATCAATTGTATATTCAACAATAGTAATAGTACATGTATACAAACTGCATATGTTCCATTTTGTCAGTATAAGATAATAATATTTTGTTTTGAACAAATGAATTATATGGTTTCTTAATGTCATTTCTCAGTGTTCATCCTTTTCCCAAATATGGTGGGCCAGGTCCAGTGGTAGAGCATCGGACTACAGATCGGAAGGCTGTGGGTTGCTCCTCGCCGTGGCCATGTTATTTATCTTTGACCGAGACAATTAATCTACATTGCTTGGTACTGGTTCTACCCATGAAGCCATTGAGAGTGATTAATAGAAGATGAAACGACTTGTTCCATCAGTGTAAAAGTTTAAGGGTTATGTCCCCTTTTGTGGAATCCCATTGAAACTGCCTTAACAAAAGAAAAACATTAGAACTCAAATAATCCTGAATATTTTTACATGTAACTTGCAGTTTAATATGCTTACACTTTTATCTAGATTGAGCTATACTTGAATAATAAATACTAACTTATTGATACATACTCAGCTTATGTGTGTATTGACTAATTCGCATACGGTATTACCTCTATTAGTAGCGCCTTCCCTAATAGAAGCACCCCCACCTATTTTAAGAAACCTTAACTTCTTCAAAAATCCAAAAGTTCCTTAAAAAAAACACTTTTTTTTTCATCTTTACTGCTAATGAATTTGATTACGGGAGTTTTTTACTACGACACCGGTATGGTCTATGACATAAACCTTAAAGTGCTATCATCATCAATACAAATTACCGCTTTTTGTCTCGCCGAGACATAGGCGCCGGAGTAGAATGTTCAAATTTCATATAACCTCCTGGTCATTGTCCATCTTAATGCCAATAACTTCCAGCCCTCCAACCAAATATTGACAGTACCGTATTTTACCTTGTATAGTACGCACCCCCTTCTCAGAGGTCAAAACTGGGGTAAAAAAATTGTTTCTGTGTATAATACGCATCAAAATATTAGTTTTCCTAGATGAACCATTCAACGAAAAATAAAAGGTTTAAAAAAAAATCACGATCGAGAAAATTAGCGTACAAAAGAAAATATAATTACTTCAATCATTAATTGCCAATCTTCAGGGGAGTACCTATCTTTAATCATCTCATCAAAGAGCCCATTATAATGCCGCAGATAATTGTCCGTAATCCGATAATTACATCTACTAAAACAAATACAAACAAAGTCGTTGGTTACCGTAATGCATTACGCCGATTATACTAACATTGTGTATTCACGGGAACCAGTGCTTATCATAAGTGTAACGCATGATCAGTCACCTGTACCCCGTGGCTAAATCTGGTAAAGGTCACACGGCGTGTCAAAGTGCATCCTCAGAAATAGTCGCTACTTGCGGCAACTTCAAAGGATTGTAGAAATAGAATAACCCATTCTACCTGTGTTTAAAATGTGTCTATACTGTAGCCGAGGTGCGATCTTGTTTGGCCCAATTATCAATCATCAAATGTTTTCACAAGCATTATTGAATAATTGCCATTTCAAAGTAGGGTGATTCTGCCTTTCTATGCCATCTAAAATATATGTATTTCAAAATAAAGCAAAAACTTCATTAATTTTTTATAAAATATTAAATAAAATCCTATAAATATTAGAATAGAATAGAACTGTAACACTACTTTATGTACCAGTCTAAACAGCTGGAAGTCACGTGATATTACGTCACGTGATATAAACAACAAAATCGAGGGACGATTTTTCACACAATTTATTGAAGTTTTACAACAAACATGCAAACATTTATACAAAAACAAGCATCATAATACACTTTATTCATTTATAAATCGAATTAAGTCAATATATTACTTATATGAAGCGAGTAAATTACGAAAAAATTGTGTATTATCGGTTTTCACAATTTTCTGTCTCAATGTCTGTTCGTCGTCAAGGTTTTTCTGCAAGAAAAAAAAGTTCTTTTTATTGTTTCCTTATATTGTACGCACCCCGCTTTCGGAAACCGTAAAAGTTGTCAAAAAACTGCGTAGTATACAAGGTAAAATACGGTACATGTATTTAAGTGACCTTGACTCCGACCCAGGGTCAGTTGGAGGGCTGGAAGTTATTAGTTTTCAGAAGGACAATGACCGGGAGTTAATATATGAAATTTGAACATTTTACTCCCAAGGACAGGAAAGTTATAATGCAATATGTTAGCGTTAAAGTTTGAGTCAAAATTTGCGTCAAAGTTGTTATAACTTTGTTGTTCTTTGGAGTAGAGTGTTCAAATTTCATATATAACATCACAGGTTATTGTTGTTCTTATTACAGTAAGGCCAAAAAACAAATACCTGTGTTTCCGGTGGCCCGACCGAACCTATTTTTTTAAGGGGCCGACCCTAAAACTTTTTATGATTTTTTTTTTAAAATTTGTTCTGAATAATGATTTATCACAATGTATCGAGGTAAACTGACATCACAGAGAAACTTTCAGTCGTATCATCAAGGTCAGTTGCCTCTTAAATACATGTACGTCTCAAAAAAGAATGTGTTAAAGTGCATTAAAGTGCGTTAACTTTTGTCAAGTTAAGACGATAGGGCCTTCATTTTTCATCCGATCTTTACCAAACTTTAACAGGTTGTTAATATCAATGAAAGCTCGGACAAGTTCGAAAACCAGCCAGATCGGACCCGTAACAGCGGAGTTATGGTCCTTGATTTAGTTAAAAATGCTATATTTTGCCTCATTAACCTCGAAAACCATTCATATCGGACCATTCGAAAACCATTCATATCGGACCAGTAACAGTGGAGTTATGGCTCTTGATTTAGTTAAAAATGCTATATTTTGCCTCGTTTATATGGTAGTGCCTTCATTTTTCATCTGATCTTTACCATTAGCTTTACCCGATTCTTTAGTTATGGCCCTTGATTTAGTTAAAAAGCTGTATTTTGCCCAAAACTTTAAAACGAAAAACGTAAATGTCAGTCTCTCGCTTATAAGAGCCATGTTAGCCAGTAGAGCGTCCACAGGCCCTCTTGGGCCTCTTGTGATCTTTTTCAAATGAAGAGGACATAATCCTTAAACTAAATGTAGTTAATATTGTGTTTTCTCATGCAACACAAGTATGTTTGTTGTTTGTATAACATAATATAATTAGAGGGAGTATTTTACAAGGCTTAAGTAGAATGTCTTAAATCCCTGAAATTGTAGCGTAGTATTTATGTTGCAGATTTATGGACAATTACCTCTATATCCCTGCATGACTGTGTTTGTGGGTAATGTTTATACATATAATAAGTACTGTATTTATTGGCAAAAAATCGGATCAAGGCAGAAGAAAATTTTAAAGGGACACATGGCAATCTTGGAGTGTGCATAAAGCATTGAAATTAGTGTCTCGATTTATTTATCCAGTATCATTCTGCCTTTAAACCTGCTTGCATATAATTAAATAAAATGTTGCGTTTTCATTTTTTCATCTCATTGTACCATAGGTTTCAATATTATTATTGGTGCAGTATAATCAACTGTTAAAGGGACACTGTCCGTAACTTTTAGCTTATAAAACACCCAATAATAATGTTCGCAAACATTATACACTAAACATTTTTCAACATTTACTAATTAAAAGCAAGATTGTTTAACGGAATTCAATCGCGGTACAAAAAAAGCAAATCCTATTCGTGGGTTTGAACTCACAGCCCAAACTCGCAGTTAAAATAAGTGTGCGTGAGCGTAAAGTTGTCGGAACACGCTCCCGACTGATCTAAGCGGGCTATACATATTACGCAATGCATACTATGGTGAAAACCTAGTGCGCTATGGAAGTCACGTAAACGCATAAAAGGTAAATATTGTGGGTCCCACTTTATTTACATTTAATTATTAAAACTTTTTTTTTTCAAACTCACAAATGTATCCCTACATACTTCTTAGGGTCTATCCTCATGTTTTCGTGTATACATTTCAATGAATAAAAGTCAGACAGTTATTTGGTTATGCTCAATATCTGCTTACTTACGGACAGTGTCCCTTTAATAATATGCAAAAACAATATGCTTTAAACTATTCTTATAATTGATATTGTTCAAGTTATTTAGAAAAACTAATGGGACGCCTTGCGTTTTTAAAATATCAAGATTGCCATGTGTCCGTTTAAATGGTGTTTTACTTCACATATTGTTTTAGCAGGGTATGAAATTCCATTCGCTATGACGAGTGCTCATTGTTGCAGGATGTGTAGAAATTCAGATAAATTCTTAATCTATCAATTTGACCATTTAAATATTACATAAAACAATATTACATAAAACGAGTAACTCAGAAACAAATTTTTATGCCCTCATTAAGTCTCAGTGTTCTCCCAAGGCTATTAAGGCATGTCTCATTTGATAAATGCCTTCACAGCCAAAATGCTTTTGCAACATGCCTTAATTTTGAAAAGACATGTAACACATTTCAATTATTTCAATTTTGATTAGCTCAAATAAGTTTAAAACACAATATTATGTAGAATCACTAGCCCCTTTCTTATATTTCTGACAAACTACCATACATATAGGGGTCCGGTATATTAGGATACACTCTGAAGCATATTTTCTCTGATAAAAAGGCAACATGCCTTGAAAAATTTCTGGGGAGAAAACTGAGTCTATATGGAGAAAATAAACTTACATGGACTATAGAAGAACTGAGGACAGCCTGATAGTATTGTTAACAATGCTTTCATATATCTTCTCCTTTTTAGCCATAGCACATCCATGATCGAGTGGTTAACGATGTTGCGTTGTAAAACTTCTCGCCTCTCACCGCTGCAGGTTCGAATCCCGCTGGGAGCTCGCCTTGTAAGCGAGGTAGTGTCGATTCTTACAGATTGTTGGAGGTATACAGTACTGGTTCTACCTAGGAAGAGTGAGTGGCCTGCCTCCACCACAAATAATCGACCGTCATATATAACCTTACATGTGTTGAAAATGACGTAAAACTCCATCTCCATTTTAGCTACTTTTGAATTTTTTTGGACAACTTCTATAGGCCGGCCTGCATGCAGGGACCTAAAACTCTAGAAAATATGATTTGTACTGCAAAATCATCATATTGTTTTAACTTTGTGTTGAAGGATTTTGTCTGAGTGGTAACCTATAACAAAGCTGTCAATTTCTAACATGTGTTGCCGCAATATATACGATTATAATCTCCCATTGATTTCATAAACAAAAGAGAGAAAAAGGGGTTAAAGATTCTTACACAATGAGTTGTGTTATTTCATTGTTGTGCTGGGTACATATATAGAACGAGTGGGTTGAAAGTACTTGTTCATGCGACAATGAAACAACCAGGTCAACACTATGAAGGTACCGTATTTCATCTATTAGAAGCGCCTTCCCTAATAGAAGCACCCCCACCTGTTTTAAGAAACCTTACCTTCTTCAAAATTCTAAAAGTTCCTAAAAACACACACTTTGTTCGTCTTTACCGCTAATACATTTGATTATGGGATTTTTTTTACTTCGACACCGATATGGTCGATGACATGAACCTTAAAGCGCTATCATCATCGATACAAATTACCACTTTTATTTATCTCCTTCCTTTCAATTTACTATTTAGTTTATCTTTTATTATTATTTAATTCATACGCAACCAACCCGTGTTGTAATCGTCAAGTTCGACGGAAATGTGTATCATACTGATGCCGAATGATGGCAGTGATATACACGGTATATTGTCAGGTTTAGGTTAAATTAGTCAATACCGGTGTCATAGTAAAAGATCACCGTACAGTAATTCTATAAGGAAACAGTCGGGAAAGGAGGCGAGATGTATTAAAAATTTGAACCATAATAGTAGCGCCCCCTTCGCACTTTGCATAGCACCCGGGCGCTACTGTTAGAGGAAATACGGTAATTGGTAAAAGAAATGTCAGTTTTATTATAATCTTCTTGAAAGAGGTCAGATTTCTTAATTTGTTAAAATATAGTTTCATTTCCATCTGCTTGTTTAAACTCCCAATTTCAATGGGCATTTGTTGATCTTTGTATACAAAGTTAATATTTTTTACCAGTATTTATATTATCCTATATAATAGGCCTGAGACGTAATATCACCTCGAGAGCTTAACATTTTTGCGGCAGGGAGCAAACTCCCCGCTGCAGTGTTAACAGAATGGTATACCAAAAATTGAAGGCTTGCCAGATATCTGAGCTAAAATAGCTCTGAGAGCTTAAAATAGCACATAAGTGGCAGCTGCATAAACCGCATTCAAATTACATGCCTCCACGTAGATAAATAGTATCTGCCGGTTTGCATTAACTGAATGTAATGAGAAGGACTGACTTACACTAACACAAGCTTTGTATGTAATAGGAAAACAATAGTATGACAATATATCAATTGTGTCTGCAGAATTTGCCTTGATTAACCTAATAAAATAGTTGATCATATTGGGGAAAAACTTTCTGGTTACGGCATTGTTACACTATTTTTCCCCATTTCTATTCGTTTTTCCTGCACTTTGTTATTCATGGCATGTTCATTCATCTTGTTCAGATTTTGTCCATTGCGCAAACCCCACCATATTCAGCACTTCCAGTGCTTTTATTTATTTTATTTATCATGCTTCAGCAATGACTTTGTTTAACTGCCAACTTCAGATAACTCACTATGCTGTTTTCCAGGGAGAAAAAAATAATGTTATTAATAGATCTAGTCCATTCTGCTGTGTTCATGTCTGTCGCGTAACTGGTTAAGAATAACACACCAATTATTTCTTCTAGAAACCTTATTTAAAACGAATGCTATTGAATTAAAATTGTCTAATCAAAAAAACGAATCTTCATAAGTGGTTTTTTCATCCACAGATAACGATTCTATAGCCAATAATGTGGCGCGACAGGACGGAAGCAACACATGAAACGCAGACGACAAACATAAGCATGACAAATCGTATACAATCGGTAATTTCTGTGTCACTCCGGTAAAATAATCGAAATGAACATGCAGTTAAATATTTCCGTGATATCATATCACTGATATGACTTATTTTACCCTTTATTTCACCCGTGTGAAAACGCTTTATTGCCCGGCAACTAAATCCTGATTGATATGACTAAGCACCAAACTTTTTTAGTCTTATTTTTTAACCCAGATAAGGATATTTATGGTTCTTATATATGGTTTAAGTATAGATATGTTGAGTATAGAATGATAAAATGCATTAATCGTTTACATACATGAAAGGATAGATATGTTGAGTATTCATAACTTTCACATCCGGTCAACTTCTGGTAGGTTGAGATATTCAGTAGGTGAAAATAAAGGAGTTAACTGGAACTTTATCCTCAATCTCTATATGAGAAATGAAAATGTTAGACCATGATTTAAATTAAATGTATCCATATTGGTGTTTTAAAATCAGACAACACCAAAAGAAGATACATAGATGTACACAAAAAATAAAGCTTTTAATATAATTATCACTACAGTCTACAAACTAATTTTATAAAGTTAAGCACTAACGATAAACACTGAGTTTATCCCCTACCAGAATGTGGAGGTCTTTTATTTTATTGATCACTGATTGGTCAAATTATTTTGATGATGTCATGTGAAAGTTATGAATAGAATGATAAAATGCATTAATCGTAAAAACAAAATTAATTGTTGAGGTAAAACCAGCCACCATAAAATGTTGATTGAGTTGTATATATATTTATAATTTATATTTGTCTCAAAATGATTTGGAAATGTTCCCAACAGGCTGACGTTTATAAATAATCACAATACACACCATTTGATTATGCAATACTTGTATGCGTATTACGGTTTAATATACACGTCACTATGGTATAACACTGCTTGTCCCTGGGGTCCTATACTTTATAGAGTTATATTGTATTCAATTATACATTTCATCATAAAATGCCCTTTGGCATAAGTTTTATTGATTCATATAAATATAAGGTGCATTTTTTAATTATGAATAAAGGTATAAACATTGATAAAACTGATAAAAACATGAACATTAATTAAACAGCAGGTAGACATTTAAATAATAGGGATGGATTATTATATAATATGTATATTCTAATGTTTTGGGTGACATATATTTAAGTTGTTAGTGTAAATAGGATATCGTACAAGGAGGCTGTAGGGAAGTGCAGCCGCACTCGTTGTTTATACAGTGTAATGCTATTTTACTTTATTCTTTATAGTGTTATTGGAGATGTTAAATTCCAGTGATATCAGTTAAAGACCGGTGTGTAACTCACAGGGATCATTGTCTGTACTCCGGTAACCATTTCACTATTAAAGTTCTCCGGCCATGTTTTGTTTCATAACATGTTTATGTTTATTTAAATCGAAATCAATACACACTTACAATAGATATTTACAATGCGCACATTGCAATATCTGTGAAAAGCGAGAATACGATTTTATTTGATGACGTAGAAAACATTGAACAGGTAAATGTATACTACTCTAAATTTGCTAAGGATCACTTTTTTGCTGTCTAAATTTCTTGCTAAAATATTAATAGCATTATTTCTATTTTACATGAAATTATTTAGGGCAGTGTCTGGTCATTTGATCCCATGACTTGATTCAAATTGTGGAATTGTTGAAGTGTCAATGAAATTAATATCGTTATTGTGAATTAATTTCTAAAAAGGAAGAATAAAAGTGATCCTTAGCAAATCTTGAGTAGTATATATATCAATTATCTGGCAATAGTTGTGCAGCTATACAATTCAGATTTACCTCATTTCCCCGTGCAGTCACGCAGTGGTAAAAGTAGTATCAACGTCATGCAAATAATACTTATTTTTACATACAAATTAGTAGCAGATTTAAATATATGTTTATCTCCGGGACTATCAAGAAATGTTCATATGATGTTTAAGAGTTAAATTTGTTAATTGATAATACTACAAAAAGGGTGGCCATTCATCTTTAAAGGATCACATTCAGGATTTCTCAGTGAACTTTAAATTCGTTTGTATGGTGTTTTACTTTATTTTCAACACATGTAAGGTTATATATGACGGTTGATTTTATGTGGTGGAGGCAGACCACCGACTTGTCCTGGGTAGAACCAGTACTGTACACCTCCCGCCATCCGTAAGAATTGATACTTCCTCACAAGTCGAGCTCACAGTGGCGGGGATTCGAACCCGCAGCGCTTAGAGGCAAGAAGGTTTACAATGCAATGTCGTTAACCACACGGCACGGAGACGTTCTCATGGTCGCTAAATATTAATAGCGTACTAAGAACACAAAAAATTACTTGCTGTTTGATTTACGTCGGTAAAGTGTTGTTAAGGAGTATGTACCCTTGAAAATGCATTAACAAAGGAAAAAATTTAGAACTCGAGTAATCCTGAATATGTTTACATGTAACTTGCGGTTTAATATGGTTAATTACACTTTTATCTAGACGGTGCTATACTTGAATAATAAATACAAACTTGATAGAGTGTGTATTGATCCATACTAAGCTGATGTCATACTCAAGGTCATACTCAAAGTCATATAAAGATAAGTGTTTTAACTAATTCACATATTTATCAAGTATGTTTTTTATAATTCAATGGTAGCAATGCATAGATAAATGTGCAAACATATTAAACTGGAAGTTTCATGTAAAAACATTCAGGCTTATTTGAGTTTTAATTTTTATCTTTTTCAAATGCAATTTCAATGGGATTACACAAAAGGGGACATAACCCTTAACGTTGCTTGGTCTTTGCTACTGATCGTCTTCCACATGAATGGTTAAACTAACTGATTGTTTATCTTCTCAAATTCTTTGCTATTGCTACAGATCAAATGAAATAATGAAATCATGTGTTTTATGTCACGTAACATAAACATTACCATCATGTCAAGGAACATATTTTAGATAATGTATGAAATGTTATGTGAATGATGTATCTACCACATGTATAATCAGGACAGTTTAAACATTTAGTATACGGTACAACAGTTAACCCTTTATTTGTTTTGTTTGAATGGTGTTTGATGTCATTTTTAGCACATAGTAGGCCATATATGACACCAGTACTGTATACCTCCTGCCATCTGTAAGAATTTCACTTTCTCACAACGTTGTTAACCCCTCAACCATGGATGCACTAGGTAGCGCTTGAAAACATGTTTACATAGCTTACAGGGTTTAAAATTAACAAAAGGACAAGTAACTTACACAATTTACTTGTCCCCAGTCAAATTTACTTGTCCCTGCATGTCATGTAAAAGTGATATAAAAAACAAGATCAATCATGAAATTGACATTACATTCAATCAGTTCCATTCCACCAATGAAAACAAGATGGGTTTTATTTGTCATTTACAATGTGCTCACCAATGTTTTGACATTTTTTCAGTCACAAGTTTTAAAGATGTAAAATTCATTTCTTTTTATAAAAGTTAGTTGTCCATAGGACAGGTCACCTGGGACAATTAACTTGTCCCCACTAGAATCTACATGGCACAGGACAAGGGGACAACTGTTATAATGTCAAACACTGGCTTATTATATTTTACAAATATATAGGAAATACTAATGTTCTTTGTGTTCAGTACTTTTCAAAATAAGATGGAATTTATCAATAATACCATATTACAAAGAGTTGGGTATGTGACCTGGGTATATTCTTTCTGTAAGAGGAGTTTTTGAATACCTTCTTTCTTCTATATATAGCTTATATTAACTTTGTTCTTATTTTAACAAAGGTTGATATTTCATTTCTTTTATTTTCACATGTCAATAAATAATTTTCTCAAGTTTATATGAACATTTTAAATCTCGATTTATTCAATATTTATTTTCCAATATATATTTCCATTACCCTGTGTGGTTCCTCTGGGCAAAGAATAGGGCCAATGCAGATCCCATTAGAGGGGTAGGCAGAGGAGTAGTCACAACCCCCATCCACAACCCCTCCGCATTGTTTCAGGTGCCATCTTGCTCAAATCACTAGAGCAGTGGCAGAAAATAAATAAACGTGGCTCCAGTGTAAATAGAGTATCTACAATAGAACTTGCAGCAACTCTGCAGTTCTGCAGGTGAGAAGGTTCTAGGTTCTCATTATTTTATCTTGATGTAATTGGAGGATGAGCCTGGCATGTTCATTCCTGTTAGGCACCCTATAACCTTTCATGTGTTGGTGCGCCCTAAAACCCAATTCAATAATCAATTCAGTTATTTCCATTAATTGATTGAATTTTTACTATCTGACCAAAGAGTGTTGTTTGTTTTTAGCTCTACTGGCCAAGGGCCAGCAGAGCTTATGGGATGGTGTGTTGTCCGTCTTCCGTCGTCCGTCGTCCGTCCGTCGTCCGTCGTCCGTCCGTTAACTTTTCTTCAAACGACTTCTCCTCAGAAACCGCTTGGCTAATTTTGACCAAACTTCACATGGATGATCCTTAGATGAATGCTTTTTAGATTTGTTAAAATTAGGTCAGCGCTACATCCAAGATGGCTGCCATTACCATATATGGTCGAAACCTTAAAAAATCTTCTTCTCCAGAACCTCTGGACAGATTTCAACAGTTTTTCTTTTAAAATGATCGCCAACGCCCAGACTATCAAGATTGTTCAAATAAAGTCCCCAGGGTCAAAAATGGCCGTGCCCCGGGGGTCCAAAGTTTGTATATTGAGGTTTTGCATGTTTTTCATATAGACATATAGGAAAAAACTTTAAAAAATCTTCTTCTCTGAAACCACAAGGCACAGAGCTCTCATGTATTACATGTAGCATCAGCTTATGGTCCTCTGCTAAGTTTGTTCAAATGGTGACCCTGGGGTCAAATTTGTCCCCGCCCCGGGGGTCACAATTTTACATAGACTTATATAGGATTTTTAAAAAAAAAAATCTTCTTCTCGGAAACTACAACAGCCGGAGGTTTGATATTTTGCATTTACTATAAGCTTATGGTCCTTTACCAAGTTTGTTCAAATGGTGACCCTCGGGTCACATTTGGCCCCGCCCCAAGGGTCACATGTTTTACATAGACATGTATAGGGAAAAACTTAAAACATCTTCTTCTCTGAAACTGCAAGAGCCAGAGGTTTAATATTTTGCATTTGCTATAAGCTTGTGGTCCTCTACCAAGTTTGTTCAAATGGTGACCCAGGGGTCACATTTGGCCCCACCCCGGGGGTCACAGTTTTACATAGGCTTGTATAGGCAAAAATGAAAAAAAATCTTCTTCTCTGGAACCACATGGCACAGAGCTCTCATGTATTACATGTAGCATCAGCTTATGGTCCTCTACTAAGTTTGTTCAAATGCTGACCCTGGGGTCAAATTTGTCCCCGCCCCAAGGGTCACAGTTTTACATAGACTTATATAGGATCTTTTTTTTTAAAAATCTTCTTCTCGGAAACTACAAGAGCCAGATGTTTGATATTAAACATTTATTATAAGCTTATGGTCCTTTACCAAGTTTGTTCAAATGGTGACCCTCGGGTCACATCTTGCCCCGCCCCGGGGTCACAGTTTTACATAAATGCTTGTATAGGGAAAAACTGAAAAAAATCTTCTTCTCTGGAACTGCAACAGCTTAAGGTTTAATATCTTGCATTTGCTATAAGCTTATGGTCCATTACCAAGTTTGTTCAAATTGTGACCCTCGGGTCACATTTGACCCCGCCCCAAGGGTCACATGTTTTACATAGACATGTATAGGGAAAAACTTAAAAAATCTTCTTCTCTGAAACTGCAAGAGCCAGAGGTTTGATATTTTGCATTTGCTATAAGCTTATGGTCTTCTACCAAGTTTGTTCAAATGGTGGCCTATTGGTCATATTTGGCCCCACCCTGGGGGTCAGTTTTACTCAGGCTTGTATAGGCAAAAGCTGTTGTTGTTGTTTTTTTAGTTTTTAATTTGATTTTTAGCTCTACTGGCCAAGGGCCAGCAGAGCTTATGGGATGCTGTGTTGTCCGTCGTCCGTCGTCTGTCGTCTGTCTGTCTGTCGTCTGTCGTCCGTTAACTTTTCTTCAAACGACTTCTTCTCAGAAACCGCTTGGCTAATTTTGACCAAACTTCACGTGGATGATCCTTAGTTGAATGCTTTTTAGATTTGTTAAAATTAGGTCAATGCTACATCCAAGATGGCTGCCATTACCATATATGGTCGAAACCTTAAAAAATCTTCTTCTCCAGAACCGCTGGACAGATTTCAACAGTTTTTCTTTTAAAATGATCGCCAACGCCTAGACTATCAAGTTTGTTCAAATAAAGTCCCCGGGGTCAAAAATGGCCGTGCCCCCGGGGGTCCAAAATTTGTATATTGAGGTTTTGCATGTTTTTTCATATAGACATATAGGAAAAAACTTTAAAAAATCTTCTTCTCTGAAACCACAAGGCACAGAGCTCTCATGTTTTACATGTAGCATCAGCTTATGGTCCTCTACTAAGTTTGTTCAAATGGTGACCCTGGGGTCAAATTTGTCCCCGCCCCGGGGGGTCACAGTTTTTACATAGACTTATATAGGATTTTTTTTTAAAAAATCTTCTTCTCGGAAACTACAAGAGCCAGAGGTTTGATATTTTGCATTTACTATAAGCTTATGGTCCTTTACCAAGTTTGTTCAAATGGTGACCCTCGGGTCACTTTTGGCCCAGCCCCAAGGGTCACATGTTTTACATAGGCATATGTATAGGAAAAAACTTAAAAAATCTTCTTCTCTGAAACTGCAAGAGCCAGAGGTTTAATATTTTGCATTTGCTATAAGCTTGTGGTCCTCTATCAAGTTTGTTCAAATGGTGACCCAGGGGTCACATTTGGCCCCACCCCGGGGGTCACAGTTTTACATAGGCTTGTATAGGGAAAAACTGGAAAAAAATCTTCTTCTCTGGAACCACATGGCACAGAGCTCTCATGTAATACATGTAGCATCAGCTTATGGTCCTCTACTAAGTTTGTTCAAATGGTGACCCGGGGGTCAAATTTTGTCCCCGCCCGAGGGTCACAGTTTTACATAGACTTATATAGGATTTTTTTTTTTAAAAATCTTCTTCTCGCCAACTACAAGAGTCAGAGGTTTGATATGTTACATTTTATTATAAGCTTATGGTCCTTTACCAAGTTTTGTTTAAAATAGTGTCAATAGTGACCCTGGGGGTCTCATTTGGTCCCGCCCCCAAGGGTCACATGTTTTACATAGACATGTATAGGGAAAAAACTTAAAAAATCTTCTTCTCTGAAACTGAAGAGCCAGAGGTTTAATATTTTGGTGTTGCTATAAGCTTATGGTCCTTTACCTATTTTGTTCAAATGGGGACCCTGGGGTCACATCTGGCCCTGCCCCGGGGATTCACAGTTTTACATAAATGCTTGTAGAGGGGAAAGACTGAAGAAAAAACAATCTTCTCTGGAACTGCAAGAGCCAGAGGTTTAATAATTTTGCATTTGCTAAAAGCTTATGGTCCTTTACCAAGTTTGTTCAAATGGTGACCCTGGGGTCACATTTGGCCCCGCCCCAAGGGTCATATGTTTTACATAGACATGGTATAGGGAAAAACTTAAAAAATCTTCTTCTCTGAAACTGCAAGAGCCAGAGGTTTAATATTTTGCTGTTGCTATAAGCTTATGGTCCTTTACCAATTTTGTTCAAATGGGGACCCTGGGGGTCACATCTGGCCCCGCCCCGGGGGTCACAGTTTTACATAAATGCTTGTATAGGGAAAAACTGAAAAAAAATCTTCTTCTCTGGAACTGCAAGAGCCAGAGGTTCAATATTTTGCATTTGCTGTAAGTTTATGGTCCTTTACCAAGTTTGTTCAAATGGTAAACCCTCGGGTCACATGTTTTACATAGACATGTATAGGGATTTTTTTTTTGAAATTTATTTATTTTTTTTAATTATTTTTTTTTTGCAATTATTTTTTGAATTCTTTTTTTTAGATTTTTTTTTTTTTTTAGATTTTTTATTTTTTGAATTATCTTCTTTTTTTTTTTTTGAAATGTTTTGCAATTATTTTTTATTTTGAAATTTTTTTTTTGCAATTTTTTTTTTTTTTTTAGCTCTATGTTCGACCAGTCGGACCAGTAACAGAGGTGTTCTTGATTTAGTTAAACATGCTATATGTTTGCCTCGTTAATACGGTTGGGCCTTCATTTTTTCATCTGATCTTTACCAAACTTTACCAGATTCTTTAGTTATGGCCTTTGATTTAGTTAAAAAGCTGTTTTTTTGCCCGAAACTTTCAAAAAAACCGTAAATGGCAGTCACTCACTTCATTGATGTTATGAGCCATGTTAGCCAGTAGAGCGTCCACAGGCCCTCTTGGGCCTCTTGTTTTCAAAAAGAGAGTTACAATTCTTAGATTTTGTTTTAATCGCATGTAAATAATTTAGTGAAAATGTAGCTTGATTGTTCCAAACGTTACATGACTTACACGAATCTTATGCAAAAAATAGTTTAACGTTATTTCCAAAAACAGAAATGTATAATACACAAACATTTATTGTTGAGTAAGTAAGAACATTAATTATGAAACTATAGTTTGTAAGATGAAAACAATTAAAACATATGACTAGATAATGATCTTCAAAGGGTAAAGAATTTCAAAAACCAATTAATTGTGACCACTAATGGGCTCCATGGAGGTTGAGTGTTTTGACCTAGACAGAGTGAATTATTGTTCACAGGTAGCAGGATGTCAATAGTGATTGTGGCCAATACTGGCTACACTGAGGCCGAGTGTTTGACCTAGACTAAGAGTGAATTATTTTTTATAGGTAGCAGGATGTCCATGATGAACGGCAACGCAGAGGCTTCTGGCCGCCTCCTCGCAGATAAGAGCCTGCTCAATAAGGGAACAGATGATGAACTTGTAAGTTCCTATACTTTATTGTATCGCCTGCATAGCACTGCAGACACTTACGGATCACTTTGTCCGTCGTCTGTCGTCCCTTGTATTCTGTTCGTCACACTTTAACCTGCAACCTAACTTTGGGCCATAACTTGAAATATTTGACATGTGTTCATGGAACTTCACACACATCTTCATCTTAACCAAAGGAATGTTGGTACACATATCCAATAATTCGATCTGACTTTCATTTTGGCAGAGTTATGCCCACTTTTATATTTCTTTATCCTGCAAGCTATCCAAGTTCAATAACTGGCCATAACATCTTAACCAAAGGAATGTCATTACACATGTCCAATAAATCTGACTTTATTTTTGCAGAGTTATGCCCCTTTTCATAAAATATTAACCTGCAACCTAACCTGTCATTACTTGACAAAATATGGACCTATGGTCATGAAACTTTATACAGTTCTTCCTTATCAATTATTCAATGCAGATTTTTGCCCCTTTTCAAAATAAATCTGCCCAATAATTCATGAAGAATTGCAACCCCTGTTTTCAAACTTAAATTATAATTATATTGTTCTTTCTGAAATACGCACACATGGCAGGCGACACAAATGTTCCTTGGAACACTCTTCTAATATCAGAAAAAAACAGGAAAAAAACAACATTGGCTGTATTTCTTGAAGGTTTATTGGACTTATTTAATACGGTACATTTACATGTAATACCGTACATGTAAATCAAGTATAATACAAGAGCCAAGAAAGTCGTGCTGCAGGTCCTTTAAAATTGTATTAATAAAATTGAGGAAAATAATTATATTTGGATGGTAGATTATGTGACCTTAATTCACACTTATTTTGTGTATTTAAACTTAAGTACTGAAATTATAACTTCCTGATTCTTATTTGATAATTGCTGTTCAGTTTTGTTTTGGTCCTCTTTTATGATAAATTAGTTTTTGAAATGTAATGGTTACACTGATAGTCTGCTCTTTTATACTAACAATCTCACAGGCTTGCACTGGCTTTTTTTTAAAAGACTTTTAATGCAATAGCACGTTGTCCGGGCATGGGCAATAGCAGCACTTCCCCTGAAACCGCTTGCCCGACGGAACAAAATACAGGTCAATCGGTCTTTAAAATTAGCCGTTGTTACTAAAAATAGTCAAAACTTTTAAAACATAAGATTTTGACAATTATTTTTAAAAATTGATTGCTGTATGCTAAAACTTTCAAGTTAGGCACCACTAATGTTGGCGGGCTCGAGGTATTGTATTATAACTTTCTTGACCTTAGGAGTAGAATGTTCAAATTTTCATATATAACCTCCTGGTCATTGTCCGTCTTAATGCCAATAACTTCCAGCCCTCCAACTGACCCTGGGTCCGAGTCATTATCACTTAAATACATGTACCCGTCACGCAAATTTTAGCGGAAATATTGACGGTACATGTATTTATGTGACCTTGTTTTGAAAACATTAGAACAAATCAAAAACTTTGCTGTTTATAAAAACGAATCTTTTTTAGAAAAAACAAATGAACTCATATTGCAGAAGAAGTATTGCAGAAGAATGCATATTGAAAGAAAAAATTTAAACAAACAAAACTGGAAATGTTTTTAGCTCACCTGAGCCGAAGGCTCAAAGGTGAGCTATTAGGATCACTCTTCGTCCGTCGTCCGTCGTCCTCCGTCGTCCGTCGTCCGTCGTTAACTTTTGCTTCAAACGACTTCTCCTCAGAAACCGCTTGGCCAATTTTGACCACACTTCACATGGATGATCCTTAGATGAATGCTTTTTAGATTTGTTAAAATTAGGTCAGCACGACAACCAAGATGGCCGCCATTACCATATATGTCGAAACCTTAAAAAATCTTCTTCTCAAGAACCGCCAGACAGATTTCGACAGTTTTTCTTTTAATATGACCGCCAACGGCTAGACTATCAAGTTTGTTCAAATGAAGTCCCCGGGTCAAAAATGGCCGTGCCTCGGGGGTCCAAAGTTTGTATATTGAGATTTGCTTGTTTTTCATAGACTTATATAGGAAAAAACTCTTCTTCTCTGAAACCACAAGGCACAGAGGTCCTCATGTATTGCATGTAGTATCAGCTTATGGTCCTCTACTAATTTTGTTCAAATGGTGACCCTGGGGTCAAATTTGTTTCCGCCCCGGGGGTCACAGTTTTACATAGACTTATATAGGAATATTTTTTTTAAAATCTTCTTCTCGGAAACTGCAAGAGCCAGATACTTGATATTTTGCATATACTATAAGCTTATTGTCTTTAACAAGTTTGTTCAAATGGTGACCCTGGGGTTGCATTTGGCCCCGCCCCATTGGGGCACATGTTTTACATAGACATGTATAGGGAAAAACTTAAAAAATCTTCTTCTCTGAAACTGCAAGAGCCAGAGGTTTAATATTTTGCATTTGCTATAAGCTTATGGTCCTCTGCCAAGTTTGTTCAAATGGTGACCCTTGTGTCAAACTTGGCCACGCCCGGGGGTCACAGTTTTATATAGACTTATATATATATAGGAAAAAAACAATCTTCTCTGAAACTGCAAGAGCCAGAGGTTTAATATTTGCATTTACTATTACATTATGGTCCTCTACCAAGTTTGTTCAAATGGTGACACTGGCGTAAAATTTGACCAAACTTAGTGGGTCACAGTTTTACATAGACTTATATAGGACACACATTAAAGTCTTCTTCTCTGGAACTACAAGAGCCAGAGGTTTAATATTTTGCATTTACTATACTCTTTTGGTCCTTTACCAAATTTGTTCAAATGGTGACCCTGGTTCACATTTGGCCCCGCCCCAGGGGTCACGTTTTACATAGACTTGTATAGGGAAAAACTTAAAAAATCATCTTCTCTAAAACCACAAAGCACACAGCTCTCATATGTTACATGTAGCCCTGGGGTCACATTTGGCTCTGCCCAAGGTGTTACTCTCTAGCACCTTCATTTTGTATTTGATCTTTACCAAACTTTGTCAGTGTCTTAAACTGTCTATATCAATGTTGTTATACACAACAGAGCCCACATTTCTTGAACAATCTTAACCAAACTTGCACAGATTGTATATGACCATAAGATTTCGAAGAAGTTCGATAATGTGCCAGTACTCGGGTGATCGCTTTAGGGCCATCTTCGCCCTCTTGTATTGGTTCAAATTAACTCAGGTGAGCGATATAGGGCCATCATGGCCCTCTTGTTTAAATAAGTATCGCATACATTCATCACAGAAGCGTGCATTGTATGCTAATGAATGTTTTGTATAGAAATAAATGAAAAACCCGGCGATTTCGACTGAGGAAAATGAAAATTTGGATTGAAAATGTATTTGATTGAAAATTTACCTGTCTATATCGGCCAAATTTGTTGGGTCCGAGTGTGGTCGGATTCGGCAGGTAACACTGTACTTATCTCCAAATTGGATTGCATTTAACATCAAATTGTGAGGTGTAACAGTGCAGGGCCACAGATTAACTGTTTTGGACTAGGAGCCAGCTGGTCCCCTTGCTTGCAAAAGTTAGGGGCCCAGCTTCAGAATCATTAGCCCAGAGTGTTGCATGTCACTTTATTCAGAGGTTACACTAAAGTATACTTACATATACATATACTAACTAAATGCTACCAGTCTTTGGAAGAGGGCTTTGTAAAACCTTAAGAGCTGATGAAGATATTTTTATCTCGACTATTCGAAGAATAAGAGAGCTTATGTAATCACCCCGGGGTCGGCGTCCCACATCAAGGTTTGCGTTTAAGTTATGTTCCACATCAAGGTTTGCATGTAAGCTGTGTTTACAAGTCTATATCTCTTACATTTCTTATCCTAGACACAACCCAAATTTGGCCATGGGCTTCCTTATAGCATTATCTTAAGGGCTGCATAAGCAATTTTGGTTCCTGTAAACCATGGGCTCCCATGGAACCCAGATTATGATAGCCCATACAAATGTCCCCATTTCACATCAAATTTTACGTGTAAGCTGTGTTTACAAGTCTATATCTCTTACAATTCTTACCCTAGCACAACCAAATTTGGCCATTAGCTTCCTTATAGCATTATCTTAAGGGCTGCTTAAGTAACTTTGGTTCCTGTAACCACTGGGCTTCCATGGAACCCAAGTTCTGATAGCCCTTAAAATGTGTCTGTTTCACATCAAATTTTGCATGTAAGCTGTGTTTACAGGTCTATATCTCTTACATTTCTTGTCCTAACTGAACTAAATTTTGGAATTGGTTTCCTTATAGTATGTTGTAAATATTTGGATAAGTAATTTTGTCTTCTGCAAATTCTGGGCTCCCATGGAACCGAAATTGTGATGGCCCATAAAATGGCAGATCTAGGTTTGGGATTTCTTATAGCACATTTTTTTTTTCTCCCATAGTTCTGTGTTGTTTTAGTCAATTCTTACTACACATATATGTTGCCCCCTCCTCCCCCCCCCCCCCCCCCCCACTTAAAACCTTTTTTTTTTTACAATATTTCTGTGTTGTTTTAGTCAATTCTTTACACAATATGTTGCCCCCTCCCCGCCCTCTCACCAGCCCCCGTCACACCCAGCCCACTTGAAACTTTTTTTTTACATATTTCTCTTACACATATATGGTGCCCCCGTCCCCCAACCCACTCCTGCCTCTCACCCCAGCTCCCATCTATCCCCACTTGAAACTCAAATTATTTGTTTTTACATATTTTCTGTGTTGCTTTTGTCAATTCTTAAAACATGTTGCCCCCTTCCCCCCCACCGTCTCTCCCCCTATTTTTTTTTTTTTTTTTTTTTACATATTTCAATTTTTTTTTTATTTTTTTTTTTTTACATATTTCTGTGTTTTTTGGTCAATATCTTACACATAGCTTCTTACACATATGTTGCTCTTAATGTCTAATTGATCCTAGCAAAATTTCAAATCGGCCAGAAATTCCAAGATGGCCACCACATCTAAAAATAGATTTTTAAAAAATAAGTTTTGTAGCGACTACTTCTTGAAAACTATAAGTGATATTGGACTTTTTCTAAAATGATCAGCATGACATGATGGTTATCCGAGTCGAACATGATTTTGATTCGACGTTAAACATGGCTGCCAGTGGCCATCTTTGTTTACATAGAGTGTATATAATGAAAAACTCTTATAGGCGACTAACTTCTCTGAAACTACTTGACGGATTTTCATGAACCTTCACAGGAATGTTGCTCTTGATGTCTAATTGATCCTAGCCAAAATTTCAGGTCGGCCGGAAATTTCAAGATGGCCGCCACGGCTAAAAATAAATTACAAGTTTGTAGCGACTACTTCCTGAAATAAAAATTAATCAGTAGAGCTTCAAGGTCATTGACCTCCTCCTCCACACACACACTCATTCTCCCCCCCCCCCCCCCACCCACCCCCCCACCCACCCCCCACACCCCCTCTTGTTAAGATCTGGAAAGTGCTGTTAAGCAAATCGCTGAACAGTGTTACACTATGGGTCGAAGTCGTGGTGCCTATTTTAAAGTTTTGACGACAGAGTGATATGCCAAAGTACAAACCTTTATATATTCTACCGCAATATAATCCTAAGACATAATCTACCGTATATTTAAAAACATTCAAGCCGAGAATTGTTTTCTTTGTAATATAGCATTTTTATATGAAGTTAATTCAGAAAAATATTAGTGTCATCAAGAAATTTTGCATTTCCATCTTTTTTTCATCGGTGAGACGTT
>JAWPHD010020664.1:0-30959 GCA_037043455.1 Cyrtodaria siliqua | reverse complement strand
GACTGTTTTGAAGGACTTGGTAAATTAAAGAATTTCAAGCTTCAAATTCCAATAGATGATAGCGTAGATCCAGTTATTCAACCGCTCCGCAGAGTTCCATACAATCTAAAAGATAAACTCGATCTGAAACTGGATGAGATGGAAAAATTGGATATTATTGAAAAGGTCGATAAACCAAGTTAGTGGATATCACCGATAGTGATTGTACCGAAAGGTGATGACATTCGTATATGTGTAGATATGCGACAGGCCAATAAAGCTGTCAAAAGAGTACATCATCCAATTCCGACTATTGATGAAATTATGCAAGACATGAATCAAAGTAAGATTTTCAGTAAGCTAGATATAAAATCAGCGTATCACCAAATTGAACTCGAGGAAGAGTCGAGGGAAATCACCACGTTCATCACAAGCAAAGGGCTCTACAGGTACAAACGACTGATTATGGGAGTCAGCTGCGCTGTCGAAATGTTCCAGAAAGTGATGCAACAAATATTACAAGGGTGTCCAGGGGTTCAGAATATTCTGGATTACATTATTGTGCATGCGTCTTCACAGGAAGAGCATGACAAGTGCTTAGAAAATGTGATGGAAGTGCTAAGGAAAAGCGGCTTAACACTAAATCGTAAAAAATGTCAATTCAATATGTCGAAATTAATTTTCATGGGGCATGTATTGTCAGAGCACGGGATCGGACCAACCGAATCTAGAGTACAAGATGTACTGAATGCGAGCGAACCGAAATCCGCGTCCGAGGTAAGGAGTTTTCTAGGGTTAGTTAACTTCAGTGCGAGATACATACCGGGTTTGTCGACCGTGTCGGAACCGTTGCGAAATTTGACCAAAAAGAATCAACAGTTCCACTGGGGCAGTAAGGGGGGCAGTAAGGAACAAAATTCCTTTGATGAGTTGAAAAAACGCCTAGCCAATGCACAAACACTGGGCTACTATGACAAAAATGCCAAAACGCAGTTAATCTGTGATGCATCTCCGGTAGGATTAGGGTGCGTATTAACACAGCTTCAAGGAGATGAACATCGTGTTATAGGCTATGCAAGCCGCAGTTTAACTGATACTGAATGTAGATACTCGCAGACGGAAAAAGAAGCGTTAAGTATTGTTTGGGGGTTTGAAAGATTTCATTCATTCATTTATTGTTCAGAATTTGAATTGTTGACAGATCACCGACCGTTAGAACAAATATTCTCGCCAAAATCAAAAACATGTGCAAGAATTGAGCGTTGGGTACTATGTCTCCGACCATACACGTACAAGGTGGTTTATATTCCGGGTCCCAACAATATCGCCGATGCGTTATCGAGATTAATGAAATCAACACCAAAACATTCCATTTACAGTAGCTTATCTGCAACAGACAGTGAGTACATCAAATTTGTGGCACGCGCCGCTACACCAAATGCATTGACTACACGCGAAATTGAACGCGTATCATATCATGACCCTGAGCTACAGGCAATTAGAGGTTGTCTATTAAACGGTCAATGGCACACATTAGAAAGCAAGCAGTATTTACCGGTTAAAGATGAGCTTTCTGCGATCGGTATGTTAGTTCTTAGGGGAACTAGGATTTTAATTCCGGCGGAATTGCGTAACCGTGTACTTGAGATAGCACACGAGGGTCATCCCGGTATCGTTTCTATGAAACAGAATTTACGTACAAAAGTATGGTGGGTAAATATTGACAAAGACATTGAAAGTTATTGTAAATCATGTCTTGGTTGTCAATCAGTTAGTAGATCAACATTTCCGGAACCAATGACGAGAACCGAATTGCCGTCAGCGCCGTGGCAATACTTAGGTATCGATCTACTGGGTCCCTTACCGTCAGGAGATTACTTGTTTGTAATAGTCGATTATTACAGTCGATTTGTCGAAGTTGAAATTACAAAAACGATTACGTCTGAGCGATTAACGTCCTTGCTATGGAAAATATTTGTGCGTCAGGGGTTACCATTTTGCATAAGATCAGATAATGCTTCACAATTTACATGTGAACACTTTGCGAATTTGTTGAAAGAAAATGGCATAAGACATGTAAAAAGTATTCCTCTCTCACCTGAATCAAACGGAGAAGTCGAACGTCAGAATGCATCATCAATGAAACGCATCCGCATTGCACAGGTAGAAAAGCGTAATTGGAAATCAGAACTTGATAATTACCTGTTTGCTTACCGCAGTAGTCCGCATACAACCACGGGAGTAAGTCCCGCAGAACTCTTATATGGTAGGAAGATGCGCTCTAAAATACCAGAAATAACTCAGTATCGAACAGTTGACATAGCTGTCAGAGATCGCGACGCTGAGCAGAAAGAAAAGGGAAAAATCTATTCCGATAAAAGGCGTGGTGCACGTGAAAGTGATATTTGCGTAGGTGACAAAGTTCTATTGAAGCAAGATCGCGAAAATAAAATGTCAACACGTTTTAATCCTACTCCTTTCGAGGTTATAGAAAAGAAAGGAAACATGGTTACTGTTGAAAATAAGGGGGTACGTTATAAACGTAATGTATCACACGTAAAGAAGTTCTTTAATAGAGAACAACGCACTCTGAAACCGCCTTTGACACATGCAAACCCTATGATAAAATGTAGAAGTGATTTAGTGAAAAGAGATGGGCGTCCGAACAGGAAAACAAAATTACCAAATAGATATAGTGACTTTAAACTGGGATTTCTGAAATAATTCAGCTACAGAAATAACACAATACTGGGGTACATGAAACAATTATATTTTGTTCAGGACTATTACACTTCTCTAAAATAGCAGTTTTATGAACGAACATTGGTTGCAGGTGTTCATTGTGTCTGGGAACTACGTGACTTAGCTGACATTTAATGGGTGTGATGTGATTACATGGACATAACTAATCAGCAATCCTACAACACAAATAATTGCTGTGACATTTTGATATATTTTCATTGCTAAAGTGTTGATAACATCATGCTCTCTCTGACTTTGAAATTAGTGTTGTTTCTATAATGCTGGGTGTGTGGCAAATTATGTTGATAAAAGTTGAATGACCGTGGGAGTTATATTAATGGCATTCTTTTTAAATAGCGTGAATGAATCTTAAAATGAGTAAAGAGATGTGTTTTAATTATCTGAAGAAGGAAGAAATTGTAGTGTATGTACTATTGAGTATCATATTACAATCAGCCAGTGCGAGCTAGGGAGGTATTTAAGAGAGATGCTTTAGTATGACTGGAGAGTTAGGAGAGTGTGTACAGTATGCCTGGAGTAGTCTAACTAGTAATTATATATATTTGTAAACCAAGACTGGTGTTACTTTTTATATGAACAGAACCCAATACACCTAGTTAGACGTGGTTTCGTTGCAAAATTTAGCTTAAATTCCCTTTTCTGACGAAGTTACAACATAAAAGAGCTATATTATCCTTCAATTTTACTACATAACGTTGGTACTTATCTATGGCCGTCGTAAGACTTATCTATTTTCTGGGACCCCACTCTCACAAAACGCCAGATTAAAAACCCTTAGTTAGTATTAAGGGACCAAATAGAGACAAAATGACTAACAGAATGAATGTTTTACATGTGCATGTCCTTATTATCGTGTCAAAATTACTGTATAATAGAAAAATCGACGAAATGTCAATTGTTGACACGGATTTTTCCGATCCGCCCAGTTCAAAACGGATACAGTTTACCTAAAACACTATTAAAATCAAAAACATAAGATATGGATGTGAAGAAAAATATTCAGGAAATCTAACAAAGCAAAAACTAATTATATAACGAATATAATATTTAAATAAATGACAAATATTGAGCGTACATGTAATGTGGCGCATCTTTCCCGTACCCGCGTATGGCCTTATCCGACCCGCGTTCATATTATACGGATACCGGGGTGTTCATGTTGCAACTGAAGAAGGTTTCAAGACCGAAAGCGCTCTTGCAGTTCGGATTATTGTCTATCCGAGTGAAATCAGAGGCGATTTCTGTGCTATTAACACACGTGACACATATATAGTGTGTCTATAACATACGTGTTACATAGAAAAAGTGTGAATACATAATATACACATACAAACATTAACAAGAGGCCCAAGAGGGCCTGTGGACGCTCTACTGGCTAACATCGCTCTTATAACATCAATAAAGCGAGTGACTGCCATTTACGTTTTTTTTGAAAGTTTCGGGCAAAAAACAGCCTTTTAACTAAATCAAGGGCCATAACTAAAGAATCTGGTAAAGTTTGGTAAAGATCAGATGAAAAATGAAGGGCATACCGTATTAACGAGGCAAAATATAGCATTTTTAACTAAATCAAGAGCCATAACTCCTGTATCTGGTCCGACTGGTCCAACATAGAGCTAAAAAACAACAACAAGAGGCCCAAGAGGGCCTGTGGACGCTCTACTTGCTAACATGGCTCTTATAACATCAATGAAGCGAGTGACTGCCATTTACGTTTTTTTGGAAGTTTCGGGCAAAAAACAGCTTTTGAACTAAATCAAGGGCCATAACTAAAGAATCTGATAAAGTTTGGTAAAGATCAGATGAAAATGAAGGCCCTACCGTATTAACGAGGCAAAATATAGCATTTTTAACTAAATCAAGAGCCATAAATCCTCTGTTACTGGTCCAACTGGTCCAAAATAGAGCTAAAAAATAAATATTAATTAAAAAAATATTAAAAAAAAAAAAAAAAAAAAAAAAAAAATAATAAAAAAAAAAAATAAAAAAAAAAATTAAAATTAAAAAATTAAAAAAAATAAATAAAAATAAATAAATATTAATTTAAAAAATTAATTAAAAAAATAAAAGTTTGGTAAACTATCGGATGAAAAATGAAGGCCCTCTCGTCTTAACGAGGCAAAATATAGTGTTTTGAACTAAATCAAGGGCCATAACTAAGCTGTTACTGGTCCGATATGTTTGGTTTTCGAACTTGTCCGAGCTTTCATTGATATTAACAATGTGTTAAAGTTTGGTAAAGATAGGTTGAAAAATGAAGGCCCTATCGTCTTAATGAGGCAAACTATAGCATTTTTAACTAAATCAAGGGCCATAACTCCGCTGTTACTGGTCCGATATGGCTAGTTTTCGAACTTGCTCGAGCTTTCATTGATATTAACAATCTGATAAAGTTTGGTAAAGATCAGATGAACAATAAAGCCCCTATCGTCTTAACGAGGCAAAATATAGCATTTTTAACTAAATCAAGGGCAACAACTCCGCTGTTACTGGTCCGATATGGTTGGTTTTCGAACTTGTTCGAGCTTTCAATGACATTAACAATCTGATAAAGTTTGATAAAGATCGGATGAACAATGAAGCCCCTATCGTCTTAACGAGGCAAAATATAGCATTTTTAACTAAATCAAGGGCCATAACTCCGCTCTTACTATTCCGATATGGCTGGTTTTCGAACTTGTCCGAGCTTTCATTGATATTAACAATCTGATAAAGTTTGGTAAAGATTGGATGAACAATGAAGCCCCTAGCGTCTTAACGAGGCAAAATATAGCATTTTTAACTAAATCAAGGGCCATAACTCCGCTGTTACTAGTCCGATATGGCTGGTTTTCGAACCTGTCCGAGCTTTCATTGATATTAACAATGAGGTAAAGTTTGGTAAAGATATGATGAAAAACGAAGGCCCTACCAATTTAACGAGGCAAAATATAGCAATATAGCATTTTCAACTAAGTCAAGGACCATAACTCTGGTGTTACTGGTCTGATCTGGCTGGTTTTCGAACTTGTCCGAGCTTTCATTGATATTAACAATGTGGTAAAGTTTGGTAAAGATAGGTTGAAAAATGAAGGCCCTATCGTCTTAACGAGGCAAATATAGCAATATAGCAATATAGCAATATAGCATTTTTAACTAATTCAAGGGCCATAACTCCGCTGTTACTTGGCCGATCTGGCTGGTTTTCGAACTCATCCGAGCTTTCATTGATATTAACAACCTGTTAAAGTTTGGTAAAGATTGGATGAAAAATGAAGGCCCTATCGTCTTAACGAGACAAAAGTTAACAACGGACGGACGACGGACGGACGACGGACGGACGGACGACGGACAACTCGGCATCCCATAAGCTCTGCTGGCCTTTGGCCAGTAGAGCTAAAAATGAAATTAAAAAAAAAAAAAATCAAGAAATTAAAAAAAAAAAAAATCAATAAAATAAAATAAAATTAAAAGACAGTCATAAAATCTGGTAAAGTTTGGCAAAGATCAGATGCAAAATGAAGGCCCTAACGTATGACGAGGCAAATTATAGGGTCACAACTCCGCTGTTACTGGTCCGATCTGGCTGAACTTGACCAAGCTTACATAGACATTAACAATCTAATAAAGTTTGGTAAAGATCGGATGAAAAATGAAGGCCCTATCGTCTTAACAAGGCAAAATATATAATTTTGAACTGAATCAAGGGCAATAACTCCGATGTTACTGGTCCGATATGAATGGTTTTCAAAAATAAATATTCAAATCAATCAAAAACAAAAAAAAGAAGAAAATAAATGAAAATCGAAAAAAAAAAATCAATCAAATTAAAAAAAATGTTATCCCCTGGGCGCATCCAAATTTGACACCATTTGAACAAACGAGGACCATAAGCTGATGCTACATGTAATACATGTAATACATGAGAGCTCTGCCATGTGGTTTCAGAGAAGAAGTTTTGCCTATACAAGCCTAAGTAAAATTGTGACCCCCAGGGTGGGGCCAAATGTGACCAATGGGTCACCATTTGAACAAACTTGGTAGAAGACCATAAGCTTTTAGCAAATGCAAAATATTAAACCTCTGGCTCTTGCAGTTTCAGAGAAGAAGATTTTTTAAGTTTTTCCCTATACATGTCTATGCCTATACATGTCTATGTAAAACATGTGACCCTTGGGGCGGGGTCAAATGTGACCCGAGGGTCACCATTTGAACAAACTTGGTAAAGGACCATAAGCTTATAGTAAATGTAAAATATCAATCCTCTGGCTGTTGTAGTTTCCGAGAAGAAGATTTTTTTTAAAAAAATCCTATATAAGTCTATGTAAAACTGTGACCCCCGGGGCGGGGACAAATTTGACCCCAGCGTCACCATTTGAACAAACTTAGTAGAGGACTATAAGCTGATGCTACATGTAATACATGAGAGCTCTGTGCCATGTGTTTCCAGAGAAGAAGATTTTTTTCAGTTTTTCCCTTTACAAGCCTTTGTAAAACTGTGACCCCCGGGGTGGGGCCAAATGTGACCCCTTGGTCACCATTTGAAGGGTCACCATTTGAACAAACTTGGTAGAGGACCACATGCTTATAGCAAATGCAAAATATTAAACCTCTGGCTCTTGCAGTTTCAGAGAAGAAGATTTTTTAAGTTTTTCCCTATACATGTCTATGTAAAACATGTGCCCTTTGGGGCGGGGCCAAATGTGATCCGAGGGTCACCATTTGAACAAACTTGGTAAAGGACCATAAGCTTATAGTAAATGCAAAATATCAAACCTCTGGCTGTTGTAGTTTCCGAGAAGAATATTTTAAAAAAAACACCCTATATAAGTCTATGTAAAACTGTGACCCCCCGGGCGGGGACAAATTTGACCCCAGGGTCACCATTTGAACAAACTTAGTAGAGGACCATAAGCTGATGCTACATGTTATACATGAGAGCTCTGTGCCTTGTGGTTTCAGAGAAGAAGATTTTTAAAGTTTTTTCCTATATGTCTATATGAAAAACATGCAAAACCTCAATATACATACTTTGGAACCCTGGGGCACGGCCATTTTTGACCCCGGGGAATTTATTTGAACAAACTTGATAGTCTAGGCGTTGGCGATCATTTTAAAAGAAAAACTGTTGAAATCTGTCTGGCGGTTCTGGAGAAGAATATTTTTTAAGGTTTCAACCATATATGGTAATACCAGCCATCTTGGATGTAGCGCTGACCTAATTTTAACAAATCTAAAAAGGATTCATCTAAGGATCATCCACGTGAAGTTTGGTCAAAATTAGCCAAGCGGCTTTTGAGGAGAAGTCGTTTGAAGAAAAGTTAACGGACAACACACCATCCCATATAAGCTCTGCTGGCCCTTGGCCAGTAGAGCTAAAAACTGTTAAACTAATTGACTGGTTACTTAACACAAAAGCGATCATACATGGTTATATAATAACCATACTATACTGTCCATAATTATACAGGGTAGTAAGTAACCGGAATCAACTGTTGTTGGTGATAAAGCAGTCACAAACACATTGTACCACCTTTGTGTACAATATGCATATGAACAACAAACGCAAAACCCTGGGGGTGAGAAAATCCCCCGTGCGTAGTAGTGCTAACTGGGCAGGCCGCTACCATGAGGCCATCTGGAATCTTTTCTTTGGTCAGACACTCGTACACCCTCCTCCCCCCCCCCCGTACACCCTCCTCCCCCCCCCCCCCCCCATTAATAGTAATGACTGAACAAATGCAATTTATGTAGAAAAAACTAACGCGAAAAAGGGACGCCGCGAGTTTTACAAAAATCAAGATTGCCGTGTGTCGCATTATGTAACTGTACGTCGTGTGTGTTCTGTGATTCGAAACTTGTTTTTTGTTATTGATGCAGTGATAATTAATTTGATTTCTGCAAATTTAATATATACTTTACTTTTATTTTCAATTTATGTGTAATTTTATCCAGGGTCTTGATATGTATTTAAGAACTCGTTTTTGTTAGTTTAAACATATTTATATTTTACATCGATTGCGAAACAAGTTCTTGCAACTTAGAATAATCACTCTCGATGGCTTCCTGGGTAGAACCAGTACTAATTTAGCAATGTGGATTAATTATCTTACTCTGCAAGAACTCTGTCATATCGTACAAATATTCACAGGCATCCGGCACAGAGCTAAGATAGTAAAAGATGGATTAAAATATTAATTGATTGCTGGACCAGAAAAAAAAGTTTACTCATAGCTCGATCTGTGCCGGATGCCTGTGGTACAATTGACTGGACATAATTTACTACTATTGTCTATGCATCCTGGTTTATTATCCATATTGAAATGAATGTGATGTACTTGGTGACTCTTCCGTCACTGGAATCCATTACCAATTAAAAAGATGCACACAGACCCAATGACACTATAAGGCCCGTGTTTATTTCGACACGCCGGATCCGGGCTGAATACCGGTGTTTACCGCGTACATTTTGTTTACCTGTGGAGCATACCTGACATACCTGAGTGTATTGACCTGAGTTCCTACCTGTTGATGTCAAAGGCATTGTGGGATAAAATTCAAAATGGCGTTCAACGACAAAGGCAGAGAGCCCAAAGAGTCTGGTGGCGTAGGCTTTCTTGTGCTGATTTCGCTGGTTTTATTGGTCATTTCGAATGTGTTTCAATTAGGAGCAGTAGCGTCCAATCACTGGGTTGACACCGTTACGGAAGATTATGGCACAGTCGGTTACAGCGGGCTCTGGCAGTCGTGTACAAATTTTGGGCTAGCCCGTCATTCATGTCGCGGTTTTCAGTGGACCGATGTACAGGTATCACGTAAGTACTCAGTTTTTAATAACTCAAAATAATTACTTGTTAATAATTTAAAAAATCGTGTTAATAATGAATTACATTGATAATGATCACCTGTTAATGTTAACACCTGTAGACATGTAAACACGAACTAAACTGCGTTTCCTGGTTTTTGTTTACATTTGAAAATGTCAAAATAATGCAGTTATTGTGAATGTTGACACCTACAACTTAAAAGTCAATATTAAAATGATAAGGCCTTACCCTTACTAAGGCCAATAAAAAAAAGTTGTTTGTTTCCGCTAACATTCCCCAAAAAAATAGGGTAGGTAGGTAGGCATAACTTTTTTTTTTTTCGATAACTTTTTTTTTATTTAAGATATTTTCAAGGCCACTCGCGTTGCAGGTCAAATGCCAGGGCCTCAACATCCACTCGCTATAAAACCTGACCGATTCCATTTAACAATAGAAGCATCTACCATGGATCAAGTGCAACTGGCAGAGATTGACATTATACATTTGCATATTACCCTGTAATATCTTTGAAACTGTGACCTTTTCCACTTTTGTTTTTGACAGTGTTGACTGGGTTCATTTAGCAATTTGTAACGACAAGGTGGCAGGAGTTTTACACTCGTTGGAACTGACAAAAACACTCACAAACTGCTGGAGGGGCGAGTGGATTTTTCGAGACCTGACAGTTGTGACAGAATTTCAAGTGCCTGTTGTATTTTGATGGTAAAAAATGACAACATGAATTTAAATGCATGCTATCATTTTTTACCATTAAAAATACTAGTGAAAACTTGATTTCACACAGTTTTAATACCATCAAACATCATGGTGTTTCAGAGCAAAATTTTCTTGATAAATATTTACTTCTGTACTTTTTTATCTTACAATTAACAGCTATTATAAAGGATTTAAATTTATCGACAAAAAAGGAAATGTGACAAAACCTCGTAAGAATTTTCTCCATTGATGTTGGTGGAAACCAGGGTCTTCACAAGGTTGATGGCTTGAGGATGATATGAAAGAAATAGTTCGTAGAATGTCCAAGAGAGTGGACACACTGCAATTTTTTGTATAGGCTTGTTATTGTGAGGGCAGATGCCCAAATTCACGGCCAAAATACACGTTGGCCGATCCGTGGAGGCTGCCATATTGGATCGACTGCTGACGATAAAAACGAGGACAACCAAATGAATACGTTTTTCGTACTCATTTATTTCGTTCCGTCTACGTTTTGCAAACATTTTATTTCGTACCCAAAAATGTTCGTACCAAAATCGAAAAAAAAAAATTAGGGTCGGGGGGTAAAATTAGGGTCGGTCGGGTTAGTGGAAACAAACAACTTTTTTTTTTACGCCTAATATAGCATGTCTGAAATATGGCAGTCTTTTTTAGCATTTATTGATTAAAAAAACTGTAAAATGGTAATGGCTGGGCAAATAAAATACTATCAGTTTTGTAAACTCTCTTAATGGCCCTGCATGTATAAAAGGACATGCAAGTGTCTTGTAAAAGCATGACTCTGCACACGCTGTGTATAACCACTTAATGGCCATGCACGTGTCTTTAAAATCACTTAATTAATGGCCCCATGTGCCTTGTAAAATCATTTAATTGGCCCAGCTAATGTCTCTGTAAAATCTCTTCATGACCCTGCATGTGCCTTTAAAAATCACTTAATGACCTTGCACGTGTCATAAAATCGCTTAAATGGCCCTGCACGTGTCTTGTAAAATCACATAAATGGCCATGCATGTAAAAAAGCCATATATGAAAGAAGCTGTTGCAAAATATGTCAGATGGAAATGATCATACACAGTGACAATTACTCTTATTTTAAAGGTGAATGGGGCAAGTAGAAATGTTTGTCGGGTTGTCCATTTTAACTGAGGGCCTGTCTCTAAATTTAAACATTTTTATTGGACAGTAGGCACTTGTAATACATATGCATTCCATATATTATTTTTCTGAAACACAGATTTAATAGTTATATTTTATCATACTCCTGTAAATGTAAATTAGTGATTTATGTTACCCGTGTGTTTTCAGACTGGTTCCGTACAGTACAGACGCTGGAGGTGCTTGGTTTGCTGTTCGGTCTCGCGGCCCTCGTAATGATGCTTCTCAACCACTTTGTTGAAACTTGTTTCACAAACAAGTATCTCAAACTCATCAGCATCGCCTTGTTGATCTTATCATGTAAGTGCACAATCTCCACACAGAGTTATAATTCCTTGCGCTCACACATATCTCTGCTAACTACTAAATTACAAGATTTTGGTAAAACCTGTTGAATTGGAATATTTTTGCCTGAAACTTATTTATTGCTTGTGTAAATATAATGTTCAGAATATCTGCAAATTAGATGTTGCAAGATTCGAAATAATGTGTGAAAACAATTTACTTTTAATCGGGACTATTTTACTACCAAAATAATACATACTTAAGTCTCCTCAATCGATAGTACACATGTTAACATTTCAAACCAAAGCTTGATAGCAGAAGATTACTAAAATTTTAACTCGTAGAAAAACAATTTGAAAACATTGAATATAGGTCTATATTTTATCTTTGTGGATCACGCAAAAGAATTTATTGTGAACCTCGTCAAAGCTTGATAGCAGAAGATTACTAAAATTTTAACTCGTAGAAAAACAATTTGAAAACATTGAATATAGGTCTATATTTTATCTTTGTGGATCACGCAAAATAATTTATTATGAACCTCGTCATAACTTTTTTGAATAATCACATGACCTAACCCTTTGCCCTACTTCCTTTGATGTTGACAAGAGTCAAATGACTCTGGGTAGAGATTGGTAAGTGTTGTGCATGAAACTGATTAATTTGTATAAAAGGGGCTCATTGCAATCTTGCAGTATTTATCAAGCATTAAAATTCACCTCACTTTATTAATCGAGTAATCTTTTTGACTTGAATATACATATAAAAGACTGTGGTATGCAAAGACAATTTGCTTTGAACTATTCAAATAATTAATAATTGACTTAAAGGGAATATTATATAGCGACACAGCCAAACCATGTTCATTATTGAGAGTTTTGAAAATCTTGAATAAGGGTGAACTAATTATCAAAATCGGATGATAAACAATGAAGATAGGATCCTTTGAAGGGAAGATATGATCCTTTGAAGTTTTGTTGAAACGGATATGGAAGCTGCCATTTTGAAAGCTATGACATCACAGTGCTAAATGACCATATATGGAATATTTGTAAATATTAAAATTTACTGATTAACTGGAAAAAAATGACAGCAACTGTAAGAAATATGAATACTTAATTGAAATAATGCTTTATATGACCATTCAAAGATTTTGCATTCATCTTTGCTTTAAATGATATTTATCAATGTTCAATATATGGAGGATCTTAAACGAGTTCCCATTTCATATAAGATTTATGAAACGAGTTATGAATTATTTTCATTTTAACGAGCCTTTTGGCGAGTTAAAATTAAAAATAATTCATAAGTTTCATAAATCTTATATGGAATGGGAACTCGTTTAAGATCCTTTTTATCACATAACAGTGCAATCAAATTAGTAAAAATTAATTCAGATTGTCATAGAACCGCCACGACGTCAGACACACTTTAGCGCCAAAACGTCATAAATCAGGCAGAACGTTATGTGACGTCGGAACGTCACGTCACACACAACGTTGAGTATCAAAGAGTTCGTTTTTTTATCTCTTTACAAAAGTCGTTTTACGACGACAACTTTAACAAAATTGCACACTGATTTGTATAACTCATTAGTCCGTATAAGCTGTGGTAAATACTTTATATGACCTAGATCTAGATGACTTTATAAAGGAAGGAAATAGTTTCAGGCAGTAAAACCTGCGTAGTGTTACAGATTCAACTCAACCGATCAAAATCTTTCCAGGTTGTATTACACGTGTGTCATACAACAGAATATTACATGGGTGTTCGACACTGCTATCAAGGGACGTTATGTGATAAATGGTAATATGGAACAGTTCAACTATGACGTCATAGTTCTCAAAATGGCGGCCACAATATCCGTTTTAGAACAAGCTTCAAATGGTCATATCTTCTTTGTTTATCATCTGATTTTAATAATTCTTTTACCTTTTTCCAAGTTTTTCAGAACTTTCAATAATAAAGCTAGTTGGCTGTGTCGCTATATTCCCTTCATATTTGATTTGTTTTGAATTCAAGATTGTTTTGAATTTAATAAACTTCCTCCCATAATATGGGAATATATTATATATATATAAAAGCAAAACTAGTGTCCTAGGCTAATATCTCTGCAACTAACTTTATTGGTATATGGTATATAATTTGTGTCACTGACCGCAAAATCAATAGGAGCAGTCCTCTGCCCAAGTATAGTCGACCAATGAAGTTGAATGAGTGTAGCTACAAAGGTTCAAGAGTTATTGTGCTGACAAGTTTTTAGCTCTACTGGCCGAACAAGCTCAAATATGCTTTGGCCAATAATGCATAATTTAGCTTTTGAACATAACTGTAGTGAACGTTTTTCACCAGGTTTTTCTTCGGAAGTCTGAAACTTGCTGTGTAGGTAGGTTATATGGAGTCCACCTCTAGTTTTAGGAGTGTAGCTACAAAGTTGAAGAGTAATCAGGATGACATGAATCATCCATTTTTCATTATTGGGTCATCCAAACCAGTAGGGGGCTTCCTGTCACCAAGGACAGTCCACAGGTTAAGCTTCAAGATTGTGGCCTCAATATGGTTGAAGAATTGTCATGGGAACATTAATTTTCTAGATTGGTTTTTGGTGACCTTTGACCCAAAAATCAGTAGTGGTCCTCTCACCATGGACAATTCATCTGTAAAGATCCACTAATGTGGCTACAAAGATTAAAGAGTAATCCTGTGGACATACTATGGACAAACAGACTGAATTTCATTGAGGAATACCCTTTGTAAATCCTCTGGCACATTCTGTCTCTTATCTGGGAACGAGGTGGAATGCATTGACCAATCAGATCCATCCGTTTCAAGTTGAAGCAGAAATATTATGGATCAACGAGTGATTGATAATGAATGTTAAGTGAGATTATTTCAGTATTTCAAAGAAGATATTTTTCGGAAAAATAAAGTGATACGTAGGGATAAAGTTGTCGTCAGTCCGTCACAAAAACTTAACATTGGCTCTAATTTCCTCATCAGACTTTCAGTATATACTCATCATGACAACATCGACATGACCATACTAAAATGTAAAGGTCACACTGAGGATCATTATGACTTAAATACTCATTTTTTTCTTCACGAAAACATCGTTGGCTATAATTTTCTTAATTCTTGATCAGAATTTCAATATATACTCAATCATCATGAAAATGTCGACATGACCATACTAAAATATAACGGTCAAGGTCACATTATATGGGTTAAATACTCATTTATTTCTTCACAAAAACTTAACATTGGCTATATCTTTCTCATTTCTTGATATTTCTTCATCAAACTTTCAATATATACTTATCATATATACTTATCATGTCAACATCGACATGGCCATACTAAAATATGAAGATCAAGGTCACACTGAAGGTCATTGTATGGGTTAAATACTCATTTTTTTTCTTCACGAAAACTTTGTCAGACCAGTTTGATCCAAAAAACCTTTTTATAGACTGACAAAGCGCCGACAGGCAACACTTTCCGCAGAACACCCATCTAGTCTAAATAGAAATTAAAATGTAATTAACATGACACCACTACTTATATATCTCTGCCCTATTGTTGATGTCAGAGTACTGGCGTGGCGCAGTCTGTAGCGCAGCGGATTTGTAACCGGAGGCCCCGGGTTCAATCCTCCGTGGTGCCACGGAGGCCCCGGGTTCAATCCTCCGTGGTGCCACTGAGTTCTGTCGATGTGTTCTTTGGCAAGACACTTTACCTTAGCCTCGTCCGTCGGATGGGGACGTAAACCGGGCGGTCCCGTGTATCGGTCTATCCTCCGAGCACGTTAAAGAACCATAGGAATCTATTCGATAATAAGAGTAGGGCAGGTTCCCGGATTCCTATGTATCCTTCCCCTCTCTCTGGGGCGGCTCTAAATAACCTATACTGTGTTGATGAGCCGTTAAACAACATTCAATGATGTCAGAGTAAATTGACAATAGGTTTGATTATACTAGTTGCACATGCTTTTGTTTGTCGGAGGTATCGTATGCAGATACGCAGCTGCGTAATGAAAATCTGAGAAGCAAAACTTTTTTTACCATATTTTATACATTATTTGAATATAGCTGACATAATTATGGAGCTTTTGTAGTAAAAATATCAAACTCTGTAAAAAAATTACGTGAATTTTTGGTTCATCATTTTGCTATCAAAATACGCTAAAACGTCAATACTCCCAATCTTGCGTAATGGGAAAAACCTCCAGGTACGCGCCTAGTATTGGTTGAAATAAATAAATGATTGACAACTGGCGTCGTGTTAATTGATTATCCATGATTTCCAGTCTGCTCTAAAATACCTACTGCACGTGCCCCCACTTGTTAAATGCTGGGGACAGTTTGAGGGCTCACTGGAAAACTATTGTATCTTGTAATGTTCTTTATTTATATGTAGTTGAAATAGTTTTCACTAAGCCCTCAAGTTGTAACCGAGATGTGAGAATGAAAATCCAGTGTTTTGTCCTATACTTTGGGAGCATAACCCATACCGTACAAATTGGGAATTTTAGCAAAATTTTTCATAAATGGGAATAATACAGTAAAACATTCAATTAATAATTGCATCTTTAATAGTGTTTTCAGTACACTAAGGTCAATAGAGGCATTTACAAGTGTTTCCTTTTCAGTATTTGTCACACTAAATTAAGCTTCTTATTTTAATTTTTTTCTCTTTCAATTGGGATTTTTTGTCTCAAAATTGAGAAAAAACAGTATATATATTTTGGCATTGGGAATATAGTCCATTAACGGACCAAAAAACACTGGAATCATCATCCAGTAGAAAACTGGTGACTTCATTATTCTGTTCTGTATCATTTTGAGCTGAAGCTGTAATTCCTTATGTGTTTTTACTGCATTTTCAGTTGTGTTTGTGCTGAGTGGAGGCTCCATTATTGGAGCATTGAAGGACGTTCAGAAGGCCATTGACTTAGACAGCACGGCGTACATGTCCTGGAGTTTTGGTATGAGCATCGTCGGCTGTATCCTGTACCTCGCGGCGGCCATTGCTGTGGTCATCGCATAAATAGATCCAGCAGAATCAACACATCAAAAATATCAACATCATCAACAGCTGCTACGGCCATGTTTAAACGTTTTAGTTTCCTTACAAGCTAGGCTACAGACTACAGTTATATATTTGTATGGAGGTAAATATTTTGTTAACATGACAAAATATTGAACTTAACGTTTGATTGTTCGTTTTTTGGTCTGTTGCGTCGTCATTTTATGCAACTATCAAATTAAAAGTCTGATTGTGTTTGTTTGTTTGTGCTGTTGTGTTTGGATTGTGAGGTTAATATTTCCTGTGACAGTAAGGAACTCAGTTGCTTTGGTCGTTTCCTCAGACATCAGGCAATGGCAATGTCTGTGGAAACGAAAACTATGATGTTATACCTGGCCTTCTTAAATTAAGTACAAATGGAGACAGCGGAAGTGTGTGATAAGCTATGCAGTAATTCTTAGTTCTACCTGGACAGAAGGAAGTTGAGACAATCAGAAAGATAAGACTCTGTTCTCTGGTTGATTTAACTTTGGTTATACCATAAGACTTGCTCTTAACCGTAAAAACTGCTGAAGTTGTCATATAAAATGATTGTGTGGTGAGTTATGAACTTGCAACTCTGATAATGATACAACCCGGGTTTTACTAATTTAGTTGTCCGTTGTCCTGCTCGAATCTGACCTGGACCATTTTAGTATCTATTTCGTTTTTACCAGGACATTCAAGCCAGGATATCAGTTACCGTATTTCCTCTAACTTAAACGTCCTATATGAAAATGGGGAACTCTTATTATTTATTTTTATATTAGGGTTATAGTTAAAGGCAGTTCTTGCCAGATTGTTAGTGCATAAAATACACGTCTGCCTGCAGCAAGAGGATTTTTGATATGGGCCGTCCTCCGATGTGCATACACGTTTGACTATTTTATGTGTGGACTTTTATTTCTCTGCGCTAGACATAAACAGTCAATTTTAACTGATACACTGAATTTTATAAATGTACAACTTCAAAAATGAAGAAAGATCATTTGCTATCCATTTCACACTAAAATTTTAATCAAAAAAGGTTTTTATTTTGAAATACGTTAGTTTGATCTAGATACTACGTATTGTTTGAACGGCAGAACAGGTGTCTTGCGCAGTGACGTCTTACAAGAAACGTTTACACCGACCCCTGGAGTCAAATAAATGTGACTAGCTGGATTGTATACCCGAAGCTGAGCCTTAAATGTCATTCACACTTAATCTGAAACGTAAATCTTTTCATTTTACAAAATTATAAAAAAAAATATAGGGGGTGGGGGCGCTATTATTAGGGGAAACACGGTAATTGGAGGAGTTAAGGTTCAACACTAGTGTTTACAGCTGCTGTTTAGTTTGGTTAGTTTATATGTGTTCAGTGACAACTACATAGTGTTTTATCTACATATTTGTACCTCATGTGAGCCAATTTCCATCATAATGACACAATCAATGAGTCAGTCTGTGGAAATTATCTAAAATATTTTGATTTAAGTTGGTCATTTCAGGAAAAAATATTAGTACTGACTCAAAAATCACATGTAAATAAATCACTGCATGTTTTGAGTGGACAGTTGATATTCAGTCGTGACATTGGTACACATTGCCTACAGCCATTTATATTCCAAACATCTTCATATTGAGATTTCTTTGATCGCTTTAGAGAAATTATTTCAAAGTGAAGGTAAAAGAAGTTGTATTTGATACTTTCATCAGTCAAAAGCAATGTGTTTTGTTACCTTTACATTAATTTTTTTTATTTTTTTTTTTATTAATTTAATGGATTCTGTTGGATGCAGGGATATTTAATTGCGCTTTTGTAACATTATGCAGACATTTATACAAGTACATATTTGCTTAATGGGTTTTTGATTAATGTTTGCTAGTGTCAGTTTTCATTTGAAAAGAAAATTCACACATATATTACATACAACCAAAAAATAAAACCTCGTCATAATATAATGCAAAACAGGCCAACAAAGCTGGTACGTCGGCATTAGCACACGCATTCCAGTCATTGCGTGTCATTCATTACATGTGTTGTGTAAAAAGGTTGTGACGTATCGAAGTCGCATTCATTTTTTACTTAAATACTGCAGTTTTTCATGTGCACTTGTCTAATTAGACAGGTGACATAATTTTGATTTATTAGTCTGTAAATATGGTTTTAATAAGCAACAGGCAAGCCTGCCTCAGACTGTAAGACAAAAGCATGACATTCCATTTTTACCCTCATTTGTTATGTAAACCTGTTGTTCCCTTTTCATATATGAAGATTACAAAAATGCTGACTCAGCCAGAAATGATATGAAAAGACAATAACAGTATTTGTAGATACTATAGGTATCAAAGTTTGCAAATCATACCCAAGTACCTTTTCAGCTCGGCGTTTTAGGCTATGCACTTTTTAGAGCTGCAGACCTCTGCAAACTACACCCTTCATCTCATCTCCATTTGGGGTTGCTGTTCCAAGATAACCTAATATATTGTGTAACGTAAAAACATATTTTATTTCATTTCTTTTTACAAATTTATCATTGCATGTCGGGCCATATCTGAACTTATCCTGGAGCCAAACATTGCCATAAATCACGATTATCCTAAATTTTCTGTTTAGTCAAGTTCAGTAGAAGATAAAAGATTTCATAAGGAATAACTAAACCTTAGTTAATCGATGTTGTTAGGAGCTTTCTCATTAACCATTTTATGTGTCAGAAAACAGCATTATTCAAAAGTATTTTATTATATATTTTTATTAAATTCAAAAAACAACATTTTTTAATATTTATTTTTTTAATTGTTTCTTCTATGCATACTTTGATAATTAAGGGAACAAATGTTTTTACAAGCAGAAAATCATGGCATTTCAAAACGTATTGTTACTAATTTAAGGTTAAGTCTGTTAACCCGAGGAAAACTAAAAAAGGACTTTAGGGGTAATATTTTGACTATGAATGCAGATCACATTACGTTTAGATACATGGTTGGTACTCCTCTCAACATTTATATTAGCAGCAAGTCTAGTGTTACAAATGTTACAGAGGTTGCAAACACAGTTTCAATAGAATACTTTATTGAGATATATTTAAATTCTTGGATAACGTGTAAATCTTGTATATCATGTTTAGCCAGTAAAGATTATAAGAACTAATATTTCACATTCATGCACTCTTATATATGTGTACTTATACTGACAGACGGGGAAATGTTGTTAATGGGACACACATCAAACTTGTAATGGCAAACTAGTTTACTGCGCAAATTGAATATTTGATGATTTCTTAAACCTAACGAAATATTTTGGCATGTTAATAGTTTTTAGCTCTACTGATCAGAGATCAGCAGAGCTTATGCCGTGGTGCGGCGTCTGTCCGTCTGTCTGTCCGTAAACTTTTTTTTGTAGCGACTTCTCCTCTGAAACTACTAAATGGATTTTCACGAAACTTTAAAGAAATGTTGCCCATGAAGTCTAGTTGATCCTAGCAAAAATTCATGTTGATGTGAAATCCAAGATGGCCGCCAGATCTAAAAATAGGTTTTTAAAAAACAAGTTTGTAGCGACTACTTCTTGAAAACTATAAGTGATATTGATATGGGACTTTTTTTAAAATGATCAGCATGACATGATGTTGGTCCTTGTCGAAAATTGTTTTGATTCGACGTTAAACATGGCTGCCAGCGGCCATCTTTGTTTACATAGAGTTATATAATGAAAACTTGTAGCGACTACTCCTCTGAAACTACTTGACAGATTTTCATGAAACTTCACAGGAATGTTGCTTTTGATGTCTAATTGATCCTAGCAAAATTTCAGGTCGGCCGGAAATTCAAGATGGTCGCCACGGCTAAAAAATAATTTTTCAAAATTCAAGTTTGTAGCGACTTCTTCTTGAAAACTATAAGTGATATTGATATGGGACTTTTTCTAAAAAGATCAGCATGATATGATGTTGGTCCTTGTCAAAAATTGTTTTGATTCAACGTTAAACATGGCTGCCAGCGGCCATCTTTGTTTACATAGAGTTATATAGTAAAAACTTGTAGCGACTACTCCTTTGAAACTACTTGGCGGATTTTCATATAACTTAACAGGAATGTTTCTCTTGATATCTAATTGATTCTAGCAAAATTTCAGGTCGGCCGGAAATTCAAGATGGCCGCCACAGCTAAAAATAGATTTTTAAAAAAGAAGTTTGTAGCGACTACGTCTTGAAAACTATAAGTGATATTGATATGGGACTTTTTGTAAAATGATCAGCATGACATGATGCTTATCAGAGTCAACCATTATTTTGATTCGACGTTAAACATGGCTGCCAGTGGCCATCTTTGTTTACATAGAGTTATATGATGAAAACTTGTAGCGACTACTCCTCTGAAACAACTTGACGGATTTTCATGAAACTTCACAGGAATGTTGCTCTTGATGTCTAATTGATCCTAGCAAAATTTCAGGTCGGCCGGAAATTCAAGATGGCCGCCACGGCTAAAAAATATTTTTCAAAAAACAAGTCTGTAGCGACTACTTCCTGAAATCAAAATCAATCAGTAGAGCTTCAAGGTCATTGACCTCTTGTTATTAAACCTATTGCAAAATAACAAAAGCAACATACATAATTTTTATTTCAACAATATTCAAGTATTGCAGTTTAGCGCTTCATAAAACCTTCACGATTGCCATGTGTCCCTTTAACATTATGGATGTATTTCTGTTTAAAATTTCAATTTACAACTGTATATATTCCATCCCATGATTGTTTATGTGTGTTGTTTTTAAGTGCTTCTAAGTTAAATATTACTTGTACCACACACTTACAATGTTTGACAATATGACACTTGATCCTTGAATATTTAAAGGGACGTACAACGGTTTAAACCCCCACTATATTAAATATAAAATGAATTGGGTTTAATGGCACACCAACACAAACAGATATCATTACGTGGTCTCGCCTTAATTCCATTAAGGGATAGGAAAGGTTATATTAGGATTTTATAACGGATATTACGACAATAGAACACATTTAAAAACATGTTTTGCTGCTATAACCAGTTTAGAATTACCAATTAAGGCCACAAAAAATTAATTACTTGGTTCTCAGGCCACTTTTTCTGAGAAGAGATGCGGGCGGGCACATATTTTTTTTTACAATTTTACAGTGGTCAACAGACACGCGGGCGACTTCTTTTTTTATCCAAACTTTTAATACCAATACATGTATTGATGCAAAATATCTCGAAATACATGTGCAATAGCCAGTTGGATCATCTCATCTCTATTGTCGATCATTACCTTATCATTTCTTCCCGACTTATGCTTCTTTCAATCACAATAAGTCCGTATATTTGTATTAGATCACGCATGAACTATTGCATGTTGTTGGGAGAATTGGTCGATTAGACGCTTGAATAAATCACCTGTTCTGTAGCACCTACTAGTTCCAAGCGTCTCAAGCGTCTGACTCCTAGATTGGTACCCGTACGACTGCAACACTCACAAGCTAGCGAGCAGAGCGGCAGATAGTCGGCCGCGCACCAATCTACCCACAATGGGATTCCACTGAGGTAGTTGCATGTAAAAACCGGAACGAACTTGGATGCGGAACTTTTTTTTCGAAATTTCGGTAGCGCATTTCCAATTTTTATTTTATTATTTTTGAGATAAAATCGGCAATGCGGCACCAAAAAAAAACATGCGGGCGGGCCTGAGAACCAGGTAATTAATTTTTATGGCCTAAATGTTTTAATTTTACAATATGCAAACTTCTGAAGTCAAAATTAAGGTTTTATTTCATACCCCAGCCAACCCCGTTTTTCTCTTCTTGGAGAAGGGGTTGGATGGGGTATGAAAGTTAATACTCGGACCAGGTAATGGTCGCCAACAGAAATGGTCATTCCAGACCCACCCTCCCATTACATCGAGATAAAAAGATGCAGAATGGGCTTTAGAACCTTCTTACCTCGAAACATAATTTCAGAATGAAATTTGACACATGACATATATTTGTAATATGAAAACAGTATTTTATACCCGTCACCTTCTTACATGCCAAGTAGAGAAATTGGTCTCAGAAATAGAGAGATTTTGTTGGGGGCTGATTTTCACAGAATTTCGCATGAACTTACCACAACATGTGTGTTAATTTCACTTATACATTTAAACACATTATGCTGGCATTTTTAAGCAGGATCAAATCTGACATCTTTTTTAAAGTATCGTGGTTCATAAGGTTGATTGCAATACTAACAAATAATTAAAATTGCTTTGAAATGCAGTTTTCTTCTTGTAAAAATGTTCATACGCATATCTGCATATAGGAAACTACGCGTGTGCTATTTACCGGTCTGCAAACTGGAACGTTATAACAAGATATTACTATGTAATATTATAATGTGGACGCAAATATCACACCCTGCATAATATCAGAAACGAGGAAACTTTGATGTACAATAATTATTGAGAATTTGCCTGGATTGTATTGGAGATATGTTGTAACATTCCTGCATTGCTTGTAATAATACATGATTGTATTGGAGATATGTTGCAACATTCCTGCATTGCTTGTAATAATACATGATTGTATTCATTTAACCCTTAACCCGCTACATATATATAGTGGACTGTTCTTTCTTTGAAGACACTTTCCCTTAGCCTCGTCCGTCGGATGGGGACGTAAACCGGGCGGTCCCGTGTATCGGTTTATCCTCTGAGCACGTTAAAGAACCATAGGAATCTATTCGATAATAAGAGTAGGGCACGGTTCCCGGAATCCTATGTATCCTTCCTCTCTCTGGGCGGCTCTAAATAACCTACACTGTTTTGATGAGCCGTTAAACAACATTCAGTACAATACCATTCCATTTATGTGACAAAGGGGTGTTTCGGGGGTAATGACTGATCAGCAGCTAGACATTGTAAACCCTGATCAGCCTGCGAGTTACACGCTGTTATAGAACATCCAAGGCTGTTATAGTCGTGCTTAGAGGGTTATGGGTTAAATGCCTTATTTCATTATTTAAAGGGACACACGGCAATCTTGATTTGAGCACAACTCACAGGCATCCGGTTAATTTTTGCCATCATTAATAATTACTAGAAAACTTCACAGAAAACTGATTTTGCATATTAGTAAATGTTGATTATATTGCACCATCAATATATTTGAACCTATGGTAGAATAAATATGGAAGAAAACAAACAATTCAGAATTTTATTTAATTATATGAAAGCAGGTTTAAAGTCAAAATGATGCCAGATATATCAATCAAGATGCATATTTTAATGATTCATAAAACTTTAAAATTGCCATGTCCCCCTTTAATCCAAAAATTAAACCAATTTTCGCAGTTTGTCTACAGATTTGAACAAGGTTGCATATCATACATTACTATCATACATGAATATTTTATATTTTCACGAAATCATAAGTTTTTTATATAATTAATGTATATAGTAGACTTTTACATCTTTGTACATAGTATATTTTTACTATTGTTCATACTTATCATTTAATTGACATAACATATAAATAAACATCATCGATACCATATAAATAAATATATAGCGGAAAATCTGTTTTATTTGCTGTTTTCTCATACCATAACACCCTCTCATGTAACAACTATTCAGAGGAAATCTGTCTTAAAGGGTATGTAGACACACAGTCAAACAACTGGTATTATTGAAAATTCTGCAGAACTTGGTCAAGATTAAAATCGGATGATAAACAAAGAAGATACGATAATTTAAAGGTTCTTTTGAAATGGATATGCAAGCTGCCATTTTGAAAACTATGACATCACTGTTCTAAATTACCATATCTGGAATATTAATTTTATGTTGACTGATTTATAGGGGGGAAATAAAACAAAGGTATGAAAAATAAGTATACTACATGCGCTAACGAGTTGTGCATTATATGGCTAGTTAAGGATTTGCAGTGATTTTCTTCGCTTTAAATGATATTTACCAATATGCCATATATGGTAATTTAGAACTCTGACGTCATATTTCACAAAATTGCGGCTTCCGTATCTGTTTTAGAAAAACTTTCAAATGGTCAGATCTTCTTTGTTTATAATCCGATTTTGATAATTCTTACATCTTTTCACAAGTTTTTCAGAACTCCAGTAAAGATTGTTAGACTGTGTCACTACATTCCCTTTAAACTACACAATGTTTATGCCACTGGTGTCGAAGAAGACCTGATGGCATCACGTTTTGTGCCTTTGCCTCGACCAGTGTGCATATTTGAATTTCCTTTTTGATAAAGGATTAACTTCTAATGATAATGTGTTGTCCTTCTCCTAGATTCTTTTGTCAAGTTCATTAGAAAGGTCAAAGGTGGGTATCTTCGTGTCATAGCCACACCTGTGGCTTTTATAGTTGTCCGCTTGTTTTGCACATAATTACTATATATAATGGAATAACAACTTGTGGAATTATACTTCACAAATAAATTTGCCTATCACAAATTTTGAACAAAATCATTTGTGAATATTTACATTCACTTGTTAATTTCTGCTGAAAACAAGTGAAGCACCTAACAGTGGTGCAAACGCCCGATTGTGAATTCATATAATTGAAAAATCTATTAAGTAAAAAGGGGATAATTCAGATAAAATAAAGGACAAAGTTATGGTTCTTGTCATATAACATTGTGTAATGATAATGAACATGTCTGCCAAGTTTCAAAGCTTTCCGACAATTCATTTTTGAGAAATGAGGATAAACAAAAACATTAACCAAAACGTCAAAACGTAGATGGAGGGACGTATCTACTATTGGTAAGTGTTTTTTAGCTCTACTGGCCGAAGGCCAGCAGAGCTTATGGGATGCCGAGTTGTCCGTCGTCCGTCCGTCCGTCGGTCCGTCCGTTGTTAACTTTTGTCTCGTTAAGACGATAGGGCCTTCATTTTTCATCCAATCTTTACCAAACTTTAACAGGTTGTTAATATCAATGAAAGCTCGGATGAGTTCGAAAACCAGCCAGATCGGCCAAGTAACAGCGGAGTTATGGCCCTTGATTTAGTTAAAAATGCTATATTGCTATATTTTGCCTCGTTAAGACGATAGGGCCTTCATTTTTCAACCTATCTTTACCAAACTTTACCACATTGTTAATATCAATGAAAGCTCGGACAAGTTCGAAAACCAGCCAGATCGGACCAGTAACACCAGAGTTATGGTCCTTGATTTAGTTGAAAATGCTATATTGCTATATTTTGCCTCGTTAAAATGATAGGGCCTTCGTTTTTCATCATATCTTTACCAAACTTTACCACATTGTTAATATCAATGAAAGCTCGGACAAGTTCGAAAACCAGCCATATCGCAATAGTAAGAGTTGAGTTATGGCCCTTGATTTAGTTAAAAATGCTATATTTTGCCTCGTTAAGACGATAGGGGCTTCATTGTTCATCCGATCTTTATCAAACTTTATCAGATTGTTAATGTTATTGAAAGCTTGAACAAGTTCGAAAACCAACCATATCGAACCAGTAACAGCGGAGTTGTGGCCCTTGATTTAGTTAAAAATGCTATATTTTGCCTCGTTTAGACGATAGGGGCTTCATTGTTCATCTGATCTTTACCAAACTTTATCAGATTGTTAATATCAATGAAAGCTCGAGCAAGTTCGAAAACTAGCCATATCGAACCAGTAACAGCGGAGTTATGGCCCTTGAATTAGTTAAAAATGCTATAGTTTGCCTCGTTAAGAAGCTAGAGGCTTCATTGTTCATCCAATCTTTACCAAACTTTATCAGATTGTTAATATCAATCAAAGCTTGGACAAGTTCGAAAACCAGCCATATCGGAATAGTAAAAGCGGAGTTATGGCCCTTGATTTAGTTAAAAATGCTATATTTTGCCTCGTTAAGACAATAGGGGCTTCATTGTTTATCCGATCTTTATCAAACTTTATCAGATTGTTAATGTCAATGAAAACTCGAACAAGTTCGAAAACCAACCATATCGGACCAGTAACAGCGGAGTTGTGGCCCTTGATTTAGTTAAAAATGCTATATTTTGCCTCGTTAAGACGATAGGGGCTTCATTGTTCATCTGATCTTTACCAAACTTTATCAGATTGTTAATATCAATGAAAGCTCAAGCAAGTTCGAAAACTAGCCATATCGGACCAGTAACAGCGAAGTTATGGCCCTTGATTTAGTTAAAAATGCTATATTGCTATATTTTGCCTCGTTAAGACGATAGGGCCTTCATTTTTCAACCTATCTTTACCAAACTTTACCACATTGTTAATATCAATGAAAGCTCGGACAAGTTCGAAAACCAGCCAGATCGGACCAGTAACACCAGAGTTATGGTCCTTGATTTAGTTGAAAATGCTATATTGCTATATTTTGCCTCGTTAAAATGATAGGGCCTTCGTTTTTCATCATATCTTTACCAAACTTTACCACATTGTTAATATCAATGAAAGCTCGGACAAGTTCGAAAACCAGCCATATCGCAATAGTAAGAGTTGAGTTATGGCCCTTGATTTAGTTAAAAATGCTATATTTTGCCTCGTTAAGACGATAGGGGCTTCATTGTTCATCCGATCTTTATCAAACTTTATCAGATTGTTAATGTTATTGAAAGCTTGAACAAGTTCGAAAACCAACCATATCGAACCAGTAACAGCGGAGTTGTGGCCCTTGATTTAGTTAAAAATGCTATATTTTGCCTCGTTTAGACGATAGGGGCTTCATTGTTCATCTGATCTTTACCAAACTTTATCAGATTGTTAATATCAATGAAAGCTCGAGCAAGTTCGAAAACTAGCCATATCGAACCAGTAACAGCGGAGTTATGGCCCTTGAATTAGTTAAAAATGCTATAGTTTGCCTCATTAAGACGATAGGGGCTTCATTGTTCATCCGATCTTTACCAAACTTTATCAGATTGTTAATATCAATGAAAGCTCGGACAAGTTCGAAAACCAAATATATCGGACCAGTAACAGCTTAGTTATGGCCCTTGATTTAGTTCAAAACGCTATATTTTGCCTCGTTAAGACGAGAGGGCCTTCATTTTGCATCCGATCGTTACCAAACTTTTCTTTTTTTAATTATTTTTTTAAATTTATATAATTTTTTTTTCTTTTCTTTTTTTTAAATTTTGATTTTTTTTTCTTTTCTTTTTTTTTTTTTCTTTTAATTTTTTTTAATTAATATTTATTTTTTTAGCTCTATGTTGGACCAGTCGGACCAGTAACAGAGGAGTTATGGCTCTTGATTTAGTTAAAAATGCTATATTTTGCCTCTAATACGGCAGTCACTCGCTTCATTGATGTTATAAGAGCCATGTTAGCCAGTAGAGCGTCCACAGGCCCTCTTGGGCCTCTTGTTTAGCTCTACTGATCAAAGATCAGCAGAGCTTATGCGGTGTCCGGCGTCCGTCTGTAAACTTTTTTGTAGCGACTTCTCTGAAACTACTGGATGGATTTTCATGAAACTTTACAGAAATGTTGCCCATGAAGTCTAGTTGATCCTAGCAAAAATTCATGTTGATGTGAAATCCAAGATAGCCGCCAAAGCTAAAAATAGATTTTTAAAAAACGAGTTTGTTGCGACGACTACTTGAAAACTATAAGTGATATTGATATGGGACTTTTTCTAAAATGATCAGCATGACATGATGTTGGTCCTTGTCGAAAATCGTTTTGATTCAACGTTAAACATTGCTGCCGGCGGCCATCTTTGTTTACATAGAGTTATATAGTAAAAACTTGTAGCGACTACTCCTCTGGAAGTACTTGAAGGATTTACATGAATTTTTGCTAGGATCAACTAGACTTCATGGGCAACATTTCATGAATATCCATCTAGTAGTTTCAGAGTAGTCGCTACAAATAAAAGTTTACAGACGGACGGACGCCGCAGCACGGCATAAGCTCTGCTGATCTCTGATCAGTCGAGCTAAAAACTTGTAATGACTACGGTACTCTGAAACTACTCGACAGATTTTCATGAAACTTCACAGGAATGCTGAACCTGCTAGTAGAGCTTCAAGGTCATTGACCTCTTGTTTGTCTAAGGTGGTTGTTTCTTAAGTGGTTTGTAACCTTAAGCAGTCACAGCATTTGTCCACCCATTGCTTAAGGTTTTTTATACAGCCTTGGGAGGTAACAAAATACAGACAAACTTGGACTGTAAAAATAACATGTAATTTTTTAACCACTATACCCCCACTACAACCCATAAAAGATGTCATTTTTGAACATCTTAAACTGTACCACCTAGGCTATTGAACCGACACATAAAATATCATTTAAGCTATATTGGACGGAAATCGCCAAACAATAACCCTGGATTTGCTATGCAATCTGGCTAAGGCAAAAGCATCTAATTTCGAATAAACCACTTACCACTAACTGCGCATGTTTCTGGTATAATTCAATAGAAAATGGCTATACCGTTACACCTCGGTATGAAAATACACCGACGATATTTACCTTTCTTGCACTTATTCATCATTACCAACCTTCCATGGCACGTTATTGTTGGTACTTTAAAAAGGGAAAATAATGTGAAAATAACCTATAAACGGCATCAATTTGCGAATCAATTGTTAAAGTAACTAAACCGTCGAATAATGGTAAAATTACACTACCAAACCATTTATGAAAACTCTACCCAGGTGTTCAGGTCATATAATAATGTATATATGTTGACTGAAAATATAGGTTTATCCACAGGTACTAAAAATGAATTGTGTTTGTAACTCTTAAATTTGACGCTCCGGTTTGGGGTTTGGCCTGGCTGGTTAAAGTCGTTTATAGCGAGTCTATAGGGTTTGAATTCTCAAAATATGTAAGTTATACTCATATATGCATATACCTCGTTATCAGTAGGTTTAGAAACAGCATACATTTGCTGTTAAATGGATCTATGACGGCGGTATAGGGACTTTAAAGAAACAAAACCATCAAATTTAACTATAATGTTTTTTCCAAACTATCCATGTTTTGGAGGTATTGAAAAAATGCACGTGTGCCAATTAAACTCGATTTATTCAAGAGTACTTAAAATACCCGTTAGAGAATATGCGTGAAATAAATACAGAGTCGATCACTCATAATTCAATGCTTTGGCAACGCATTTCAGTAGGTAATTTATGTAGGTATCTTGAGAGACAAAACTATGGATATATGGTCACGTGAAATGAACAAAATACACCTACTTAGGTGCTGAGAATAAACAATAATTGGTAATAGTATTTAACAAGAGGTCAATGACCTTGAAGCTCTACTGATAGGTTTTTGATAGCTAGATCAACATTCCTGTGAAGTTTCATGAAAATCTGTAGATTCAGAGGAGTAGTCTCTACAAGTTTTGACTATATAACTCTATGTAAACAAATATGGCCGTGGCAGCCATGGTTAATGCCGAATCAAAATAATTTTCGACAATGACCAACCTCATGTCATGCTGATCGTTTTAGAAAAAGTTCCATATCAATATCACTTATAGTTTTCAGGAAGTAGTCGCTACAAAATTATTATTTTTAAATCTATTTTTAGCCATGGAGGCCGTCTTGAATTTCCGGCCGGTCTGAAATTTTGCTAGGATCAACTAGACAACAAGAGCAACATTCCTGTGAAGTTTCATGAAAATCCGTCAGATAGTTTCAGAGGAGTAGTTGCCACAAGTTTTTATTATATAACTCTATGTAAACAAAGATGGCCGCTGGCAGCGAGGTTTAATGTTGAATCAAAATAATTTTTGACAAGGATCAACTTCATGTCATGCTGACCGTTTTAGAAAAGGTCCCATATCAATATTAATTATAGTTTTCAAATTAGTCGCTACAAACTTATTTTTTAACAAGAGGTCAATGACCTTGAAGCTCTACTGATTATGGCTCCCCCACACAAAGTGTGGTAGGGGAGCCATATTGTTTTTGTGCTTTCTGTCTGTCTGTCTAAAGGTCTGTCTGTCTGTGTCACAAACGATGTCCGATCAATAACTAGAGAATGGTTGGACCTACGGTCCTCGAACTTGGAAGGATGGTTGGTCATGACATGTAGATGACCCCTATTGATTTTGGGGTCACTAGGTCAAAGGTCAATGTTGCGGTGACATTGACTATCAAAACGATGTCCGATCAATAACTAGAGAATGGTTGGACCTAGGGTCCTCAAACTTGGAAGGATGGTTGGTCATGACAAGAAGATGACCCCTATTGATTTTGGG